>JAHBCN010022491.1:0-13275 GCA_019359885.1 Listronotus oregonensis
AAATAAAAGCTCTGGTGGTCCAAAATATACGGAAAATTCCTGTACACACTGTATATAAACTATAGTTAACTAGTTCCTATTTATTTGCCAGACTTAGTATTAAATAAAGTTCTTTAAGAAGACCAAATCATAACATAACAAATATACATGTTTTATCTTTAAAGAAATTTATTGTGTAATAATAGGGTAAATTACTTCTGTTTTAACTTGTCTAATTAGTATTTTTGAAAGAAATCTTGTATTTTAATAAATTAAATCTAATTAAAAAAAACAGAGGTAAGCCGTTGATAGTTAGTTAGCCACGTACTGTTGTCTTTTCATAACTTTATTTTATTTAAAATTTGTTTTAAAAGATGCATATTGAGGTTTAATATATTGTTTATTTTAGTTAAAACCTCCTAAAATCGCTGTAGAAAGGAACCATCTGGTATAACGTCCTTTCAAGTATATTAAAAAGTATGTTTTACTTATAGTTTTTTTTAACTTTGTTTAAGGCACCACCACCTCCTCCGCCACCCTCACAGTCAAGTACAAGTGGAGACTTATCTCTTAACCTTCGAGCTAGTTCTAAAACGACCAGCGCTCCTAGCTCGCCAGCAAAGTCAAGGGAAAGCCTACTTCAACGTGTTCAATCACTTACGGGACAGGCTAGGGATCAGGGTGCTTCAATTTTAGGGGCTGCAGTTTCAAGGTAGGAAAAAAAACTTACTACACTTAACTTAATTTTGTTAATTTATACATAAACACTCAAATAAACATAAAATTATTTTAATTAATTTGTTTTAAAAAGAGTAAATAGATAATAAATAGCAATAAGTAATAAAATTTTTTAAATAAATATTTTACTAATATTTATTAAATTAAACCAGCAATTTTCTTGAATATTAAAGAAATTATGTTGTCTAGTCTAGCTGCAATACTAGCTAATATTATCAATAAAATTAGTACAGTCTGTGGGAAGAAAAAAGGTGTTTGACCTCCGGATTTTTTTCTAAAATTTCAATTTTTACGAAAATTTGGAATTAGGTTACTGTCACCCCCTAGATCAAAGTTTATATATGCTTAAGGTGTGCTTTTTATTTTAGATAGAAATGGACAGTATGTAAATTAAAATCATAGCTAAATATATAGAATGAATATATTTTTATGTTGTGAGTAATATCTTACATTGTATTTGTAACGTTTCAACCCTTAAAAATCACCCTTAATAACAAAATTACAAAAAGAAATGTTTTTTTTATCTTAAAATTATTTAATATTGCTTATATTATAAAAAATATATTAACAGTTTACGGTATTTTAAATATTTAACTACAATAACTTAACCTTTAAATAACCACCCCTTATGAGATTTACTAAAAAAATAGTTTGTGACAAATTAAAACGATTTAATGATACATAACTATAGTTTCGGAAATAATGCTAAAAAATGGCAAAACCTCGTCATTTTTTTGTCCTGCATCGATTTGCCTAAAAATTTTAAATCAGGAGCTTCTAATCCTCTATTTTATTCAATTCTATTTCATTTTATGTGCGCTGTTTGTTTTTTAAGGGTGAAAAACAACCCCTAATTGTCAAAACTTCTTAAAAAACATTTTAAACCTTTAGGTGGGTAAAAGTTGGTTTGGATTAGTTGAATAATGATTGTTTTATGCGTTGAAATACAATTTCGGAATATTTCAACCCTTAAAAATGAACCCTTGCTAGAGCTTAAAGTAAAAAAAGTATTTATCCTAAAAAAAATATTTATTTGTCATAGTGATTTAATTTAAGAATGATGTTGCTTAAAATAATTACTAATTTCATTTTTCAACTTTTCGACCCACCTAAATCAACCCCTAATATAGCTTAATAAAAAATATATTTTTTTCCAAAAACTAAATAGCTTAACTAATTTATTAATTAAAAATATTACTGCCTAAAATATTACCAATTTCATTATTTGGCAAATTTTCAATCCTTAAAAACCACCCCTTACAACATTGCAATTCTTATAAACCAATATAATAGATATAAATAGGAATAAAAATAGAATTACATACTAAAATTATACCGTTACAAGTATAAAATATACCGGTTATATAGATTATTATGCTCCGAAGTGGGCTACTCGAATTTTTCGAAAAAAAATGTTTGGTTTTCTAAACATAGCTCCTTTAGTTTTAATAATAGAAAGTTTTTTTTAAATGATTTTGTAGAATATTTTAAAAGCTACAAGGGCTATGTGAAATAAATCCTGTTAGATTCCTTAGTTTTAAAATGGGATTAGTTTAAAGGGCTCAAATAACTGGGTGCTCGCTGGTAAATAGAGGCTTTAAAAGGCCATATCTCGCGAAACATTTATTGTACGGAAAAATCTAATACATATAAAATCTTTGTAATTCGGTACTTTAGCATTTTTTTCGTATCTCCAGTATTGTTGGAGTTATTTTGAAGAAAAGGGTTATTTTTACGAAATTGCGGCAAGCTTTAAATTTTCTAACGTTAAGCGTTTTAAAATGGTCAACCTTTTAAGATATATTATTAGTACATATATAAAAAGATTCGCAGAAGAGTAAAGACCAATTAAGTAAGGACTAAAAAAGTAGGGACCGACCTTATTTTTATCATAACTCGCTCAACTTTGCTAGAAACTTTTTTTCTTTTTAAGAGAAAGGTCTAATTATATACTTTAGAAAAGACCTTTTATGTTTTCCTTAAAAAGTGCAAAGTTTTCCCGGCAATCAGTCAAATGACTGATCTTTACTTTAGCATTGGACGAACAAAAGCTAACCATAAACAAACCGTAGCTCGGTCCGTATTGGTTGTAGAGAAATCATTAATAGATAGTTTTATTTAGTTTTTTTATAAGCTGCAATTTTGCTTTACAGTTTTTTTTTTTTTTTTTGATAAAATGCATATTTATTGAGTTATTCGCTAAAAACCCATTAAAAACGTCGATTGTTTCGTCGAAAAACTTTTAGTTTTAATCGCGAATAACTTAAAAAATATAAGTCTTACGAAAAAAATGTATGTAACATTTTTTACCTAAAATTACTTTCTTCATCGATTCCTGTAGTTAAAATGTTATAAAAAATTTCCACCCCCAAGATGGGGTGGTAACCACCCCAGGATAAAAGCACCCCTCAGCATGATATGAACTTTGATTCTTTGGCTATTCCCTACCTTCTGTGAAAATTTCAGGTAAATCCATGCAGTACAAAAAAAATCCGAGCCAAAATGCTTTATTTCCTGTACTAAATGTAATAAGTTATATTAGAACCTTTAAAAAAACAAATTTAAAGAAGTTCTGCAATATTAGTCATTTAAGCCATCTATTGTACTGCTTGTTTTTAAAGAAAATATCTGTATAAAATCACTTAGGGTGCCAATCTTATTCTTTTATATTCTGTGCAAGGTTATTATGTTTTATTATATGTTTAATTCGCAAAATCCCAAACTAAATAATTCTTTTTAACAAATAGTTAATATTTAAAAAGTAATGCCATGTTACCAAGATTCTTCATTTTAGCCTCTTTGTTAAATTTGACACATTGTTTAGTCCATTGCTAATTTTAACAACCCTATCGTCACTCAGCCGTTACAATGCTAAATTAAAGTTGTTGGGAGGTTACGCAGACCCACAAAAAAAAAGGTTGAAGGTCCGAAAGACTTGACTATAATATTTTTATGTTTTTGGGGCCGCCAAATCTAAACCCGGGGTCAGTTTGACCCCATCAGGTCATAGTGAAGGAAATTTCAGAGTCAAATCTGCAAAATGAATCGCAATCAAATTTAAACAGTGTATACTTATGATGAAGGAATGTAGGCTTTCATGGCCGGAGTCAATTTTAATAGAGGTATCTTCCGGGCTTGTGGGCCGTGGTCTGGAAATTTCATTCCATTCCATGAAAATTCCCAGACCACGGCCCACAAGCCCGGAAGATACCTCTCGCCGGTCGCCGAATACGAATCAGGTCATGGTCAAGAGCTTTTTAAGATCAAATTTAAAAAATTATTAGCAAATCGCATTCGGCGACCCCGAAAACATAAATTTAATATGGTCAAGTCTTTCGAACCTTTATTTTTTTTTTTGGAGCTGTGGTATTTATCGCGTATATATCGATTAGATGTCATACTGAATCTAATTGTTCCAAGATGGCTATTTTTTACCCTTTCTATGTCCTTTTTCTAGTCAATAAACCGTACCCATCCTGTAAAACATATCAATAAATGATCAACAATTTTTATTCGTTGGACTGACGGTTTTATTAAGATAGGCAAAAATCAAGTCTTCAAAAGTTAGAAATCTAAATTCTAGCAGGAACGCGCTTCCATGCTGTGACGTGACCAGTCCCAGGAATTTATAGATGCCAACTTTACATAATAATATTTAAACTGGCTAGGACTGTTATCAAATTAAATAATCCTTTTTTTAGGCTAATAAAAAATTTCGTAATAAATACATTTCGGCAGGCCAACTATGGGTATATCTAATATGCTTATAAACCAAAATATTAAACGTAATAGTTACGAAAGCTTATTAACTTTGTGTTAAACTTTTCATTTTTAGATTTGCTTGTTACTCTTATTAAAATCGGGCCGCCCGAAACTATAGTTAATTTAAGTTCTTCCCAACATAACTAATAAATATACATATATGTTTTATAGTTTTGTGGAGGATCCATATTTTAATATGTTTTTGTTACGTTTACTTGCCTGGAAAGTTTATGGAGAATGGGACAACGGTGCTGGCCCGGGATCTAGGGACTGACTGTCCTAATCCCTATTGGCCCCTATGAACTAGCAGATCGCCTGAAACAGAAAAAAAAACAAAAACCCAACAAATTCAAAACACTTATCCATGTTTTGATGGCAAATCTGCCACCGTTATCAGAATTAACTTAAATAAAAATAAAATATAAATTAAAATTTAATTAAAATAAATATACATATATATTTGGCGACAAAATGGGGGACAATGACGTTGGACAATTGAGGAACGTTTTAAGTCACGTAAAAATACTTTTTTCCACTTGCGTGCGCAAAGTACCTAATTTGCGCACGCAAATGAGTGCGCAAAGTTTAACTTTGCGCACGGAAACTCTTTGCGCACGCATTTTTGTTTTGCATATTTGCCGTATTTGTGGTCGATTTTTTAATGTATTAATAACTTCTGGATGAAATAATATTTAAAAAAAAGGGTTCTAAATATTCTTTTATTGTGCTTTATTGAATTTTAGATACAATTGGCGCTTAGTAAATATCCCATAACAATTTTCTTTATTATCATTTTAATATTTTTCCATGCACCATGTATTTCATAGACACCATGATAAACAATAAAAAATCAAAGAATTTTTCTTGTTGC
Organism: Listronotus oregonensis; assembly: GCA_019359885.1. NCBI lineage: Eukaryota > Metazoa > Arthropoda > Insecta > Coleoptera > Curculionidae > Listronotus > Listronotus oregonensis. Next base: position 5,351 of record JAHBCN010022491.1, read on the forward strand.
TGCGGCAACCAAGTACAAACATTTTCTAATGTCACGGAAGCATCAGAAAATTCGGTAAAAATTTTAAAATAAGTTTCTAAGAATAGAGGAAGAATTGCCAGACGATGTTTTAAAAGCCGCAAGTTTGGCCAAATCAAAAAAAGTACGAGAAACAGTATAATTCATTTGAAACATGGTGTGAAGAAAAAGGCGTTAGAACTTTGAAAGGGGAAGTACTTTTAGCCTATTTTCTCAAATTAAGCAAGGAATTTAGTACAAATACTTTATGGTCGAAATACTCCATGCTGAAAAGTGTTTTAAAGATCGAGAAAAATGTAGATATCGGCAAGTTTTATAAGTAAGCAGCATTTATTAGGAAACAAAATGTAGGCTTTTGGCCAAAAAAGTCAAGGATTTTTTCAAAAGAAGAAATATCTACATTTATTAATGAAGCACATGATGAGATATATCTTTTGATAAAAATTGCGACCATTTTCGGACTCCCTGGTCCTGCAGACGAGAAGAACTCGCAAAAATGAAAACTTTTGACATTGAGCTGTTAGGCGGTTGGAAATCGACAACGTTAGCCGACGGATACATTGAAGAATCAGCAGGCTACAAAAAGGGGTTAAGTAAAAAAAAATTAAACTGCAACAAGCCAAAAACTTTCAAGAAGCCAGATGAAATGTCCTGTTCCACAGACGCTGTTCAATCAGCTAAAACACAAGATTTCGTCTTAACATCGAGCAGCGTTCAACATGCAACTAATTGTACTTTTAACATTAATATTGTTAATAATAATAATTAATAATCGTTTTTTTTTGTTAAATTAGTTAAAATAAAAATTTAATAATTTACTTTGGATTTTTAATTTCTACTGAAATATTCGTATATTTCTAATAATCATATTCTTTAATAAAACGCCCGTAGAAAAAGAATAAGTATAACTGCTTTGGCGTGCGGAAAAGTATCACTTTGCGCACTTATTAGGAAAATAACTATTAAAATAAGAAATTTTAATCATCGACTCAATAATTATAAAAAAAATGCAAAAAAGCTTTTTATCTGGGGTTATATACAAAACATTTTATTAAAATATGTTGGTCCAAATTGTTAATCTAATTGTGTAAAACCCGACAATTTGGGGATACGTAGATATTTTAAAAACAGTAATTTCACATTATACACAATACTAAGATAATAAATATTTGTAATTTAATATAATTTTTTCTTTAAAAACTCTAATAATAATATTTGAGGTGGCATCTCTGATAAAAAAAAACCTTAAACTAGTTTAAAACTGTCTGTCTAAGTTTAATGTTTTGAGACATAATCGAGTCAAATTCTTAAGGTTTTAAAAAAAAAGCATTTTTTATTAGTAGGGATAGTATGGGCTTTCATGGACATCCCAATCCGGATCAGGCGTTTATCTCGAAATCTTGACGCCATACATTAATTAGGAATCTTGGGCTAGGTCTATTTTAGAGTACTGCGCATGCGTTAAAAAAATGGCGTCTGTCACCTGTCAAATGTCACCTGTCAACTGTCATATTTCGCGAACCACGTGACTTAGGAAAGTTAGGTTACGTGTATGAGATGTATCTTAGGGTCTTACGCAAGCGTTAAAAAAATGGCGCCTGTCACCTGTCAAATGTCACCTGTCAACTGTCATATTTCGCGAACCATGTGACTTAGAACCTGTTTACGTGTATGAGATGTATCTTAGGACCTTACGCATACACTAAAATAATGGCGGTGATCAAATGTCACTTGTCAAATGTCTAACCTAACATGTGGGGAGGGGCCCCCCTGCGCTTAAGCACCAGGCCCGGGGTGCAGACCTAGGGCTTAAACGCGGGGTGAAGAGCCTTATTATTATTATATTAATCTTACAATTTTTGAATATTAAATAATAAAACACCCTGTATATATTAAATTAATTTATTTAAACCACATTGTACATTGACTTTTAGCAATTTTATACACAAGTTTAGATAGTAACACACTACAAGCTACGGCAATAAAAATTATTAAAGTGTTATAAGTTTCATCTGGGCGGATTTGACAGGTGGCATTTGACAGGTGACAGGCGCCATTTTTTTAACGCTTGCGTAAGACCCTAAGATACATCTCATACACGTAACCTAACTTTCCTAAGTCACGTGGTTCGCGAAATATGACAGTTGACAGGTGACATTTGACAGGTGACAGACGCCATTTTTTTAACGCATGCGCAGTACTCTAAAATAGACCTAGCCCAAGATTCCTAATTAATGTATGACGTCAAGATTTCGAGATAAACGCCTGATCCGGATTGGGATGTCCATGAAAGCCCATACTATCCCTACTACTATAATAGCAGTTTTCAAGGACTTATGAAGAAACATGGAATACATCATTATAGTACTTTTAGCGTTTTAAAAGCTTCAATTGCCGAACGAGTTATTCGAACAATTAAGGAAAAGCTTTTCAAGTTGTTTACACTTAATGGTAATCACAAATGGTTAGACTTGTTAGGACAAGTTACAAATACTTATAATAATACAAAACATCGCACTATTGGAATGAAGCCTAAGGATGTGAATAAACATAATGAGAAATCTATTTTAAATAACAAATACAGTCATATTAAACTTGTTGGGAAGCAGAAATTCAAGGTTGGCGATATTGTTCGCATAAGTAAGGCTAAACACGTTTTTGTTAAAGGTTATATGCCTAATTGGACTACAGAATTGTTTAAAATAACCAAATTGCATATAACTACTCCAACGACTTATTTGCTAGAGGATCTCCAAGGTCATCCTATTAGTGGTGGGTTTTACGAAGATGAGTTACAGAAAACTAAACAACCTGATGTTTTCTTAATCGAGAGAGTATTACGTAAGAAAGGAAATAAAATGTATGTAAAATGGCTTGGTTTCGATAATTCACACAACAGCTGGATTAATATCTCCAAGGATGTGGTTTAAGCATAAAAACAACTTCAGAATGTTGTCGGTTAACAACAGGAAATGGCTTATCAGCAAACAGGAAGCTGTTATTAGTAATTTTAATTATCAACAGGATGTTGTTGGTTAACAACAGGAAATGGCTTATCAGCAAACAGGAAACCGTTATTAGTAATTATCAACAAGTCCCAACCTGTTAATACTAAATACACGATTCTGATTGGTCGAGCTTGTTTCTAAGTAAGCCTTAAAAGACTCTCGACTCTGTTGACTGTTTTAGTTGTGAATTACGCTTTATCGAGATGAGTTACGGGAGTTACCATCTTCAACTCGATTACGGGGAATCTGAGATTCCTGATGAATCTATACGTTCCTATATCTCTGAACATCGTTGTTGGTCAGTCCGAATTTATGATTTTGAACAAATTGCTCATGAGATAGAAAAAGAATTACAAAGTGCTCGTTCTAAATTTGCTCCTATTATTTACCTATTCCTTATTCAACGAATATATCTTTTTGAGCGATGGATGAAAAAGATTTTAAAGAAGAACTTTTTGGTAAGAGATCGAAGAGCAAGGAATTTTCCAGCTCCCCCCTTAACACCAGCTGGAGAACGGGATCCTGAATTTTTTCGCAAACTTGAAGTTGCGTTAAGTGTCTATCTTGCTTTTACATTTAAAGATGTAAAACGTAGAAAAAACCCTCTCAAGATTGGTGTTCATCCCGAGTTTAAGAAACTAAAGAATTATTTATCCTTTAGAGGAATAGAATATGAAGATCTTCCCCCCTCTATGCTGCTGCAGGTTCCTCGTCTCTGTAGAAGAAGAAAAAGCAATCAATCGTTAGCAAATACTTCAGTTTAAGTTCAACCTTCCCGCAATGCCGTTCTGTAATCAGTGTAACATAGAAATAACTTCCAATAGTCATTATCGTACAAATACGCATAAAGAAAATACTAGAGAAGATGTTCGACCGGGAGTTAAGCTAATTAGAAGTGCTTTCAAGAACCGAATTGTTACATACCAGTTAACTTCAAACAAGACCGATGTTAAAGAGTATTTAGAAGATTTACGAAGTAATATTTTAATGCTTTTAGCTGATTTCCTTCAAGAACACGGTTGTTTGAAAGTTACTATGGAACTTTATGGTAGATATATGTTGGCCTCAACGAAGGAGCAAGAAATCAAATCTTTCAATTCTCGTTATGTTACAGTTACTCAAAATACCAATCTAGAAGAATTATATAATGATTTTTGTACTATATTGCTTGCAAAGTCGTCTGAATTTAGCGAGAGAGATAGTGGATGGGCGTTGTCTAAACTATTATTTCTAGAACTTACCGCAGCCAAAGGAGTGGGGGGAAGTGTATGTAAGAAACCAGAAATGCGTTCATAACTTTTAGTTGAGTTGTAGCCGTGATGAGTGATTGTTCTTCAAACATGTCTACCGAATCCACGTGTTGGGAATATTTTGATCAAATGGTGCTAGCAACTAGAATAGAAATTAAAAATGAAAAGAAGCTTTTGGGAGAAGTCTGTCTACCAGTACGTCATTTCAACATTACAACTGGACTCAGTGTTGCGAGAGGTATGATTCCATGTGTGAAATTTGTCAACACGTTGTTTAACCTGCCCGAAGGTCAGATCACCATCACCCTAAGTTATGATGATTGGCGTGAATTTCTAGAGATTGCTGCCAAACTGATTGTTCGTGACGAAAGTGACGTAGTAGAAAATTTTTTATCTGAAAACTTTACCATTTGGACTGCATCCTTGCTGAACGAGCGAACCATAGGGCTTAAGAGTAAAGAGACTGATGGTGCTGTATGTTTTAGTGTTTTAGATATTAGGGCATTTATCGATGTCGCTCATGTAATTAATTTTAGGTTAGAATTACTCGAAAAACTTAATTTTAGATCGTTTTATAACGATTTGTTAACTGATGTAGCTTCATATGTTGAAAGCAATGAGGATGTGCTGGATGTAATTAAACATATTTGTCAATTGTGTTTAAGCGAACAATATTATTATATGTTAGAATTTATGTACTCTTATCCTAATAAAGTGATTGATCACTTTCAAAAAATATGTAATTGTAATGAAATAAATGAATAAATAAAGACTTCTTGTGTTTTATTTCTTTAGTTAGGTTAGCAACGTCATCCTGTAAACATGTGTCTTGACGATGGTTGTTATCCATTACAAAACAAGTATTCAAGATATTTTGATTACGAACAAAGATTACTATCTTTTGAAAATTGGTCTGTTAATCTTAGTCCTAAAGAATTGGCTGGCGCTGGTTTCTATTACACTGGGAGAGATGATGTAGTTAAGTGTATATGCTGCCATATTGAATTTCATAATTGGAAAGAGGGAGATGATCCGCTATCAGACCACTATAAAAATGTTAAATATTGTAAATTTGCAGCCATTTTGTGGGCGTGTCGAAATTTTGAACAGAAGCGAGTGACTAAAGCAGTTGGTCCTAATTTAAATTATAAACAGATGTTATTTAATTTTTTTATAGTTGGCATGATTTGTTTATATCTCATGACTCACTATGAAGATATTATAACCTTTCTACAACAGCTAAGCTCATTCAAGATTCAACCATGGCTCTGTTAAGTTCGTCATACGTCGTATTAGCAGCGTTAGTGCAAAATGTTTTATACATTTATGCGCCTTATAATGCTCCAGCCGCTTCAATAATGTTAGAAACCGAAGATTTTCCATCAAATAATTCATGGCTTTCACTTCAATATACGACAATGGATCAACACCATGTTGGTGTTTTTAAGACACTTGTACCAGCATCAGCCCAATCATTTCTCCGATACAGGGTTAAATTCCGCTATACGGATTATACCTTTGGAGAAACGGAATGGAAAACATTAATAAGCCAAGTTCCCACCAAGTCATGTGTCAACGCAACCACTGCAGCAGAGGTTCCAGCTATCACCGTCCGCCCAGATGAAACTTATAACACTTTAATAATTTTTATTGCCGTAGCTTGTAGTGTGTTACTATCTAAACTTGTGTATAAAATTGCTAAAAGTCAATGTACAATGTGGTTTAAATAAATTAATTTAATATATACAGGGTGTTTTATTATTTAATATTCAAAAATTGTAAGATTAATATAATAATAATAAGGCTCTTCACCCCGCGTTTAAGCCCTAGGCCTGCACCCCGGGCCTGGTGCTTAAGCGCAGGGGGGCCCCTCCTCACATGTTAGGTTAGACATTTGACAAGTGACATTTGATCACCGCCATTATTTTAGTGTATGCGTAAGGTCCTAAGATACATCTCATACACGTAAGCAGGTTCTAAGTCACGTGGTTCGCGAAATATGACAGTTGACAGGTGACATTTGACAGGTGACAGGCGCCATTTTTTTAACGCTTGCGTAAGACCCTAAGATACATCTCATACACATAACCTAACTTTCCTAAGTCACGTGGTTCGCGAAATATGACAGTTGACAGGTGACATTTGACAGGTGACAGACGCCATTTTTTTAACGCATGCGCAGTACTCTAAAATAGACCTAGCCCAAGATTCCTAATTAATGTATGACGTCAAGATTTCGAGATAAACGCCTGATCCGGATTGGGATGTCCATGAAAGCCCATACTATCCCTACTTTTATTTATTTTTATATTATGCCATGCATACTTTTAATAGGTTTTTGGCGGCCGGTGAAATTTAATGAAATTTTACTATGTTTTGAGGACAAAAAAGCAATTTTTATCATTGCACCAAAACTTTAAGACTACAGGGTGGGCCATTAGGGCTAGGTATAATTTGTGTCTTGCTAATTTAAAAATTAATGGTTTGCTAAGTATTAACTGTATTTAAAAAGTAAATAAAACTAAATATTTTACATTTTTTCTCTATATAGTAATTCAATTAACTTACAAAGTATTATATGGTAAAATAAAAATACCAAGTAAGCCATAAAATAATATTACAAATCCTACATATTATTTTTATTAGTGTATTTTTATATAGCGTATCGTAAAGGACAACAAAGAAGAATTACGTTGCAGCTCTTTTAAGTTTAATAGTAAGTTAGGGATATTTTTATTGTATAGAACCAAGGAATATATTTAATTAATATTACATATAATTGGATATATTTAATAGGTATCTTTTTGAATTGTATTAATACAAAATCCATTCTAAAATTATGCCCAAGAAAAAAGTCTAAAACTTAATTTATGTTTTTTTAACGAAATAGATAACAGTCAACAGATAAATATTACCATGGTAGTGGTATCTAATGGATAAGATTATATAAAAATCGGCAAGCGTAGGAGTAGATATAGCTATGTTCGTTCTGGACCACTTTCTTATGGGCTTTAGCATGGGGCTAAAATCCTGCATTTTTAGTGCCATCCGGAGCCAACTTCACGTCGTTCCCTGGCGCTAGCTACTATCTATAATATGGTTCTGGCACTTACTACTATCTCTACTATGGTTCTGGAGCTTACTACTATGGCCTGTCTCCCTTCATAGGATCTTACCTGGATCTTGATTCAATCACCCACAGAGTACGCCCATACTAATTGCTTTATTGATGCTAACTTCACCTGTCACATGTCATCTTAGTTTTGTAGAGTAATATCACCGCCATATTAAGTTATTAGCTGCTATTAATTTGACGTCATCAGGGACCATTTTGTAAATAATTAAATAAAAAACCTAGCAGGATTCGAACCGTCGTCCTATTGCTTCAAAGTCAAGTGCGCTACCATTACACCACGGGAGAATACTAGATATTGTTGTGAAATAGTTGAATAGCAGAAGTGACGAAAATAATTAAATAAATAAATAAATAATAACCTAGCAGGATTCGAACCACCTAGCGCCTCGTCCTATTGCTTCTGATCCCAACGGCTTAAACCTTGCGACCATCGGGGCATATTAAATAGTATTGGTTAAATTGTGTATAGTAGAAGAGACGTAAATAATTAGGAATCTTAGGTCACTACTATTT
>JAHBCN010022492.1:0-13293 GCA_019359885.1 Listronotus oregonensis
AAATAGGCAAGCTGTAGAAGCAATACCCCAAAAAAGAAGTGGACGCAGTTATGGATGTTTAGAGCCCAACTAAAAAAATACGTTTTCATGGGAAGCATATTTGAAAAATTTTAAAACATAAAAATTTTTTTAAAATTAGCTATTTGATTTTAATTTAAATTTGTGAATTAGGCCTTAAATAATTCTAATCATGCATGGCTTATATTTATCGTATTTGTATTCTTTACTCCGTTGTTAACATTTGTAAAAATTAATAAAATATTCAAAAGTTGATACTGAGGTCTACTTTGGGGAATTTTTTGAAACCTTTAAAAGGTGGTATTTAAAGGTATAAAATTAAAGGTATACCTAAGAAACTTTTTAGTGAAATGCTAATTTAAATAGAAAAAATGATTACTATTCAAACCTAATGAAAACCAATATCATGAATGATATGATAATTTTAAACAATTTTCTTAAGTAGCATTTTGTTAAAAACTTTAAAATAAGGGTACTTTATTCTTGTAAAAAAAATTGAATTTTTTGACTTTTGGGACACCCTGTATACAATTTTTAATTTCTTCCATCGACAATCGTATTCTCTCGGAAAGCAAGATTTTTTTTAAAAAGAATGACTTTCGTCCGAAAAATGAAATTTTTGGACCGTTTGTCCTTTTGTCTACCCCATCACCGGACATACTGGATAAGTAGATTTTAGGGCAATAAAGACACAATTCTAAAAACTGTATATTTTTACTCGACCCGATTGAGTCTAAGTTTTTGAGGTCATAATTGGGGACCCAAGTTGCAGAATGTGCGACGAGAGAAAAGAAACAGCCTACCATATACTGTGCGAATGTGAAGCATTAAATCACAAAAGAAAAAGGCAGTATTTGGGCAACCGAAAATGAGCCTACAGGAATATATCAATCAACCAGTCTCGTGGTTATACAGACTCATAGAAGGACAAGACAAAATGAGAGGAAATAGGAGTTCGAAAAAAAACAAGATTCTCTCTCAACTCCTCGTGCTGATACAGGTCGGACAAAGTTCGGTGGTCAGCTCTAGTAGGTATAGTCTCGAAGGTTGGACGTTATGTTATGGAATAAAAACGAAAGCAAACGGTTATAATTTAAAGTCACAAGCAGACAAGGTGCGTCGACCGAAACGGGTGAATCCGTTTCGTAAGGTGCCCCTAAAGTCACCGGCGCCTGTTTCACGAGGAAGGTCTAATCCATCCCGAACAAACAGGTGCTTAGGAAGGGTTCCCTGAATCCTAACAGAAGGCGAACATAACCGCCTTTATAGGAAAAAGGGTTCCCTGGCTTTAAACAGAAAGCGGATAGAACCGTTTTCATAGGATAAGGCCGGAGATGCGGCATCAGAAAAAACATCTGGTTCCTGTAACAAGGACCTGGTAGCTACCCACGTCACTAGACCGGGAGAGGAGGGCATGCTGGATCTAATCGTCTGCTCGTCATACTCTCCAGGAGACAGGGACACCAGAACACATCAGAACACATTGTGCTCATGTCCGGCAGCGACACGAGTAAGAGAAGATGTAAGAACTCTCTCCCAATCTGGTATCGGTTCATTAAAAGTCCGATCCTATTGGGAGAAATATAAAAAGATGTGAGCCACAATAGACCGAGCGGTCGCAGTGTAAGGCGTCAAAAGTCCACTCACTTTAAACCTATCTACCTACCTACCTTATGTTAATCAGACGCGCTCATGAGAAAACATGGGGCCTTAAACCAAACATGGTTTATTGGTTATACACCTGGTGGTAAGGCCTATGATAACATACGCATCACTGGTATGTTGGACAAAAATGTGACAAAGAACTGCTGTTACAGAAATGGCCAAGGTACAAAGACTTTCTTGCTTAGCTATAACAGGAGCAATTAAAACAAACCCCAAAAGCAGCATGAAATGTCTCGTAACCCTTACCATTACTTGGTATGGGAACAAAAATGACGAACTTGCTGTTACAGAAACCAACTGTACGACGCTTGTTTGGGCATAACAACAATTAAAACAACAACAGCACCATGAGTGCTCGTAGACCTTCCCATACCCCATATAAATTCGAGGAAAATATTCCGACTGAAGGAGGCAACCCAACTCTGTCTCCGGGACGTTGAGACATTAACAACATGTAAAAAGCAGGGACTGGCGGTCGGACAGAGAAAGACGGAGATTCCCCAATACTCATTTTCAAAAACTTCAGGTATAAATTCCAATCGGATGAACAACCGTTCCGGCACTTTTGCAAAAGGATTAAAAAAGGAGGGCCTTATAAAAACAATTCTTCATTCTGCAGTTAATTTAACAAAAACTTTGCTCAAAAAAAACGCTTAAAAAGGGGCACCTAAATAAATCCCAAAGGGAACGTCCAAGCTGACATGGGAATGCCAAAAAGAACTGAAAGTCCTGGGAGAACGCAACAGAGTAACACTCTTGTGGGTACCAGGACACTCTGGAATAGGAGGCAAAGAAAAAGCGGATGAGCTTGCAAGACAGGGATCACCCACACCATACTTTGGACCAGAACCTTCCCTTGGAGTGACCAAAACCACAGCACGAGGACAAACCAGGGAATGGATCCGAAACAAACACGAGGAATACTGGGGAAACCTTAGTAGAATTTAACATAGAAAACGCTTCATAAGGGGCCCATCCAAAAGAACGAAGAAAGAACTAGTCAGACAAAGTAGGAAAAGACTTTGCGTAACAGTAGGGTTACTAACAGGGCATGATAACCTAAGAGGACACCTACACAAGATAGGCTCATACAATGGGGACCCAAGTTGCAGAATGTGTGACGAGGGGGAAGAAACAGCCTACCATATCCTGTGCGAATGTGAAGCATTGAATCACAAAAGACAGGCATTATTTGGGCAACCGGAAATGAGCCCACAGGAATATATCAACCAACCAGTCTCGAAGTTATACAGACTCGTAGAAGGAACAAGACTAATGGGAGGATTGGTATAAAATAAAATGGGAGATTAGGCACAAAAAGCCCCAGAGGCTGCACTGCCTCCGGTAGTGAATCAAGACGGCTCCCAGATAAGAAGAAGAAAAGAAAGCCATGCGCCAAATTTCTCCATCATTATCTCTGTTTATCACGTTAAGCAGGCGAGGCCGCTCAACATCTAAACCAAATTAATTTTTAAAATTAAATCCGCATTGTAAAATAGCCTTTTTTAAAAAGGGAAATAAACTTTGAGACATCCTGTAATTATTTACTCTCTTTATAAGGCGTGTTCTTGTAAATTGTCTGGTTGACGCGACGTGAACAGAATCCTCTAGATAAATTTAGTCATTAGTTGTCCCATGTTTACATGGATTTAATTTGAAGAGACAGAATTAAGACGTACAAATTACTATCAGAAAACTTTCGGCTGTTTAAGCCTATTCCCAACAGCTTATCAACTTGTTTTGCGCATTTTTTTATATGTTATAACTAAAAAATAAAAAAATAAAGCTATACGAAAACAAAATTTACTTTATATAAATTTTTAAAGGCTTAATTTTTTATTTCGCATACTGTTAAGTGTAATGTTTGGACAGTTTTGGTTCCTTTAGTTATTAAAATTTAAAAATAGTAAATATTTAATCTTATGTAGCAAAGACAACTGGCCAAAACCTTTTTGGCCAGTCATCTTTTAACATATCGACAACTTGACAGATGCATTAAAGCTGAGATAAAAGAGGCCAAAACTAACTTGCGCAGACTACATGACAGCTTTAATTTTCATAGAAAGTTAAAGCAAATAATAGGTACTGGTAGAAATACACCTTTTATAACACTGCAAAACGATGAGGGAAAATTAGTTTTAGAAGAGAATATGTGGAACACATATGCTATAAACCTTTTCCAGGATACCAAAAAGGAAGACCTGTTAAAATTAACGTTTATGCTGATCCCAAAAAAAGGCTAATCCCAAAAAATGTGAGGATTAAAGGCTTATTAGCGTAATGAGCCACGTACTAAAAGCATTTCTTTGAATAATACATTGTGGAATATCTAAGAGATGCGAAGAAATGAGTGGGATACCCAGTTTGGATTTATTAGGGCTTAGGTACAAGAGAAGCACTATTTTCTCTAAAACTGCTGATACAAAAATGTAATGACCAACGACAGAATGTCTACGCATGCTTTATAGATTACCAACGTGCCTTTGACAATGTAAAGCATAAGCTGTTAGTTGCAAGATTGAGAGAAATTGGCATAGACGAAAAAGATATAAGATTTATCAAAAATCTCTTTTGGAATCAGTCAGCAGAAGTGAGAATAAACAACAATCTTGTGACTGAACCATTTAGTGTCTTAAAGGGTGTTCGGCAGGGATAACATATACGTGGAAAAGATATTGCAGTTAGCATTGGAAAATCAATCGATAGAAACAAAAATTAAAGGCAGGCCCCTAAATAACTTAAGATACGCCGACGATACAGTCGTTATAGCAAGTACGGTCAAAGAGCTGCAATCTTTATTCAAAGGATACGGATTTATTTATTTTATTATTTATTTTATTTATTGAAAGTCATGATTTTATTTTTTTTGTTAATATGTTTACTAATATATTTATATTCCTAAACTCGTTTCAAGACTTTAAAAAAATTTCCCCGTTAAAAAAAAAAAAAAAAAAAAAAAAAAAAAAAAAAAAAAAAAAAAAAAAAAAAAAAAAAAAAAAAAAAAAAAAAAAAAAAAAAAAAAAAAAAAAAAAAAAAAAAAAAAAAAAAAAAAAAAAAAAAAAAAAAAAAAAAATTTTTTTGATCAATATGTTTGCTAATATATTTATATTCCTAAACTCAACTTTAAAGATCTTACTACGAAATTTCAGTACAGATCTGCAAATGAAGGAGTCAAGCGTTTTTTCTTTAAGTAGCTGACAACGAACGAATAACGGATCCGCATTATAACTTTAACAAAGCTCATCTTTTTATACTATTTTCTGAAAGAACAATAAACTCTTTCATAATTGTCAAAAAAGTGGTAATATCTAGAATATTTTAATGCCATCGTCTTAGGCGTAACGTAAAGTTATTAGTACCTAGTAATAATACATTTTTCGAAACCCCTGGAGCCCGGTAGATCCCCCCCTAGCTGGTGGGCCCTTTACCATTGGTGCACCTTTTATTTCATATCCGAAAGTTTTTCACATTTTCCCGGACACCTTGTATAAATAGAAACAGAAGTATTAGATTAAATAAAAAAAGTAATAAGAATTTATTAAAATTACTTAAAAACTCTTAAGCATCAGGAATAATTAATTTATACAAGCAATGGCTATACCTATCTTACTTCATCGACAGTTGTGGACAAAAATATAAAAAAACAACAAATTTTTAATGTTTAAAAATTGTTTCTTTGCTATATTTTTTTTTTCTTTTATAGTGCCATCATGATAAGAAATTATATTTTCTGCAAAATAGTATATTTCATTACCAGTCATGCAAGAACGAAAAAATCCATTTCTGGACGTGTAATAAACGATATTTTTTATTATACTTAGGTACCTGAAAACAACATAAACAAAAAACATCGCAAAAAATGATTTAAGAAAATTGCAATTATTTATTTTTATTTTTAAAACAGTAAAACAAATTAACAAAAAAAAAAATACAAGCTAATTAAATCTAAGAAAATTAATTTTGGACGGAACCGTTATGATTAATGGTTATATTTATTGTACAATTTGTATTATTGTTGAAGCTCAATCCCTTTTGTATTTCTTTTTGTTGAACTAAAGATGTTGATGCGGGTGTTTTTATGTTTTGGTTTTTTTTGATTGACTGTCACAGATTTTGTAGTTTTCAAGTTACAAGGCCTAAACAACTTTTGGGATACCTAAAGTTTTCTTTGTATGGACTCTTCTATTTTCCTTCTGCTACATTGGAAGAAAGCCATCCTTCGTGTCTTTTCAAAGTGAGCAAATAACCGCCGCTTTCTACCAACATGGTAGCCGAAGAACGCCTTAGCCCATGTCCAGTATATTCTTTGTGATTTTTTAGTATTAAGTATTTTGCAACAAGTTTTGGAATACCACTGATAGTATGGCACCCAACATGTTAAGCGTAACATCTTTGGTTTCGGTATGCAACAAATAATCTTCTACTCCCATATTTTTAGGGCGGAGATCTGCGTATTTACGGTAAAATGTACAGGAATTGAATTTGAATTTTTTTGATAATGGTAAAACTTCTTGACCTAAAAAGTTTTTCCATCTCGTAAGAAAACGACAAGGAAACGCCCATTATCTTCCACATCGTCTACACTCAAACGTATTAAATCATGGCATGCGCCGAAGATGCCAAACACTAAAATTATTTTTTTTTAAAAAAATTTTATTGTCCATCTAGTAGATATTGTCTATCGTCAGTCAAATTTTTTGATTCTTTTCTGAGTCCGCCATTCGGTAAAAATGTGATATTCATGTTCATATCTCAACCTGGATTTCACTGGTAATAAATCTGCATCACTTTTTCCGCTTGTTGTAATATAATCCCCGGGAATATCCGGATTTTCTTCCAAATCTGAATTCATTTTTTGAAAATGGCATAAATTTCACTGACAGAAAATAGTTTCCATGGATGAATTTTTGTATAAAGGCACGGAAAGAGAGATCGGGAAAAAATTCCGTGCGCTGTTCAAAAAAATGTCATACTTTTTTTATTTTATAAAAGTGTAAACGTAGTATTTTCAGGTAAGTATAATAAAAACGGCTTTTTATATATATTAAATGATATAAAAATGAAAAACCCCAAAAATTTTTTTTTATATTTAACCCTTAAGTGGTTACCCTTTTTTTTAATTACATAAATGGTGACCATGAGTCTGACAGACTCCTCCCAAAAAAAAAGTTTTTTTTTTAAAGCTTTAAAAAAAATTTTTTTGTAAAAATTTTTTTTTAATTAATAAAACAATATTGTCATTTTTTTTTTTAAATTTATTGAAAAAAAAACAATCAAATTCCAAGTGTTAAAATAAAAATTTAAAAAGTTTAATAAATTTTTTTATACAAAATAAAATAAGGAAATTTTTTAAAAAAAAAAATTCAAACAAATGCAAATTAACATAAAATATCGTTAAAAAAAAATATTTTAAAAAAAAAAAATTGAAAAACGCAAATTATAAATTCTACAAAAAAACCTGCAAATCAGAAACATAGACAAAAAAAAAATTTTTGCCCCCCCCGGGAGAATTTTTTTTACAAATTTTTCGAGAACACTGCAAGCAAACGGGTTTTTGGCACTTGGTGCATAAATATGCAGTCTTTTTTTTTTAATTTGGATGGGCAGATGTGGAAATTTTTTTTCTTGTTTCAAGCTTTTCTTCTTCATCAGGGGCCCTTTTTTTTTGGAAAAATAAAAAATTTTTTAATCAGTTGTTTCAGTTGCCTCTGTATGGTTGGCATTTCAAACCTTCTATGAAAAGGGGGAAAAAACAGTTCATCTGCCAGGGTTTCTATAAACTTGAATCTAGTCCAATTATTTGTCGGTATAGAATTAAACATAATAAAAAATTAAACCCAAAATATGTTTTACTATTCTATAAAAAATAGCCATGGGATCTTCTTTTCTGGGGTACAGGAATTTTTTACCTTTTCATCCATCGCATCTACCCCCTTTTTTTTAAATTTTTAAAAAAAATTTTTTTCTGGTAATCCATTATCTCTGTCGACTTCTATGGAGTGATGCATAAGAAATTATTATTACAGCTTTGTTTTCTTAGTTGTAGGGGGAAAAAATGTTATTTTTTTTGTAAAAAAAACCCCAAAATATCACCTTCATTACGTTGGGGTTTCGGAAAAGCTTTTGATGGGTTTTTTTTTTTTTTTTTTTCTAACTGTGCCGACGTAGGTAAGTTTATTTTTGTAAATGATGCGTTAACTCAATTGAACTAAACCAATTGTCGGCAGTCACATTTCTATTAGTATTGTAAATATGTTTGACTAGTCAATTACTGCTGCTCATTCTTCTTTCTTCGTCTGTCAAGCTAAATCCATCCAACCTTTTTTTCCCGCATAAATGTAGGCGTTGTGTAAATACCCAGTTCTTTCATCAGTCATGCATAAGATTTTTATCCCATATTTACAGGGTTTGTTCGGCATGTACATTTTAAAACGACTTTTCCCCCTAAAGCCTACAAGCATCTCGTCTACGCACACTTTGGGTCCAACTTTATAGGTTTTTTTTGAATTGCGGACAAATATATCAAAAAATTCTTGGATAGCAGCAGCAGGATTATCCTTTGCCCTTTGTTCTCGGCCCCAGGCATCGTAAAAACTTAGAGCAGCCATTAGGACTAGGAAACGCTTCTGTGACATAACCCGAAATATGGGTTTCCCCCTTTTCCCTTCGTAGAAAAAAACTTCGTACATCCTCATGATTTGACTTGTAAATAGAAATATAGAAAACAGCCCCCAAAAACCCCAAAAATTTTATTTCATCGGTATCTGCTAACTCGGTTTTTTTTTATTATTTTTTTTATATTTTGGCCGAAAAGTTGCGAGTTTTTCATTAGTTCTCTTGACAACAAAACTATACATATCTGGCGAAAACATTTTATTGAAATAATAAACAGGACTTGACTTTTCTACATGTGAATGCAATGATGGAAGTACAATTATATTATGACTAGGCGTACGGACGTTTCTGGTTGGCTCTTTTTTCTCCACTTAAATCTATTTTTTCCATAGTAATAATAACCGGAATCGACGCCCCCATTCCTGGTTTCCCTAATGTCGTTTCCGAGTCATGTTCTACTTCTTTTTTACTAATTTCTTGTTCACTGTCCGTTTGATCACTGTCTATACATTTTTTTTTCTTCCACTTCATCATCACTTATATCACTGTTCGCCTCATTAACCATTTTGTGCAAACTTCCTCAAAATCATCGTCAAAACCCCTTACAGTCGGGGGGGCAACCAGCCATTTTTTTAATTACACTAATAGTGACCTTGCGTCTACTAGACTCCGAGATATAAATAACTGAAAAATGAGTCGAAGGACGTATCTCTCTCTAAGGCATCTGTAAAACACTAAAATTTTTGAAGGTACACGGAACGGGGGCCCAAAATTTAAAATGGTGGGGAATGCAGACACGTAAACCATCATGAGTCTGTGAGACGTATGGTCACCAGTTAAAGGGTTAAATAAAAATTTGCAAACATATTTGCTATCATGAGAGTATACGCCGATAAAATTTTAAAGGAGTTTCGAGCCGAACTTCATTCGTTTAATTGCATTATCATGCCTTTCCGAGTTTTAATCTGGTTACGGATTTTCTTTCAGAGAACTTGCTAATTGGGTTAAATAAAAACGAAGCTACAGTAATGAGATGTTATTGAGCGTGGTTCCCAGAAGGTCAAAATCGACGAGTTAGTGGTACTGAACGCCAAAGACAGACTCCAGAGCGACAGAATCGTTATTTAAGCCAACTTGCCCTTAGAAATCGATTTTCCACAACAATGGCAGTTGAAAAATTTTTGGTTTAAGCTGTGGGAAAAAGGAATAACAAAAAGGGCAGTTTATCGCCGAATAAGGTCTTTTAGATTGTTTTCATACCGTCCCCATCTTGTACTACCTCTGATTGCACAGCATCGTCGGTAACAATTAGTATGGAGTAGGGATAAACTTAAATGGAATATAAAATGAAACCTAATCGTATTCTGCACTGAGTCCAGATTCTGTTTGGGCACACATGATGGCCGTGCAAGTGTACGGTGAAGACGTGGTAAAAGACGAAACGTCCAATTTTCCATCTAATAAGATATTCGTCGAACGGTGGGTTTTATAGTATGGGGTGCCATTGCTTACGGCAGCAGGTCATGATTAATGTTTATTCGAGGTCGCTATTTCCATGTATCATTCATATTACAAAATTCATCGCACCCTCCACAAACATTAAAAGCCCCTACGAAACCAAATTTAGATGGCCTGAGATACAATTAAGCAAAAAGACCTCAAACACCTAATCCAATTAAGACCGCGACGACTTAACTAGAGAAGCTTCGACACATTATTAACGTTAAGGTGAGATATCCCATCTATGTTGCGAAATTTCGAATTTAAATTTTAATCACTTTCTGTTTATCAGTAAACCTTCAAAAGTGTAAAAGTATGCTCAAAATTACAGCACTCCCACTTGGTGTTGCATTTTTTATGTCACTTAATATATTTTTTCCAAACATGCATAAAAGTAAAGGTAATTTAAAAATTTTAAAATAATTAAAAATTTACCACGTTCTAAAAAACGCAAGCCTAAACTTCAGCAAGTTCTTACATGATAGACAATATGGATTCCGTCACAGTAGATCCACGCTGATCTTCTTTCCTAAGTCTTACACAACTGGAATAAGTCCCTTGAGTTTCTTGTGAATCCCAGATCGTTGCTCATGACATATCCAAAGCTTTCGATCAGGTCTGACATGATGGGCTTCTTAACAAACTTGCTTCTTACGTCTTCCATCTAAGCTTTGCTCTTGGCTTTCCAGTTTTCTTTCTAATCGACGTTTATCAGTTAGTGTAGATGGTCATTCCTCCAGTTTCTACCAAATTAATGCTAGGGTGCCCCAGGGCTCAGTGCTGGCACCCACGCTGTTTCTTCTACACATTAACGATCTTTTCTCTTCCACAATCAATCCCATTCATAGTTTTGCTGACGATAGTACCCTCCATTCTAGTATTCAATTTCTTAAGCCACCATGTAATTCTGACTAAGAACACAAGCGCAGGTCAATGCAGATATCTCTTTCACAGGACCTCAAACTTATCATGGATTGGGGCGCCAAAAATCTTGTTCGGTTTAATGCCTCGAAAACACAGTCATGTTCGCTGTCGCGAAAAAACTCTGCCAATGCTCATCCCTTACATATGAGCGCCCAAGTTCTGCAGAACAAAGAGTCGTTTAATCTTGTCGACGTTACTTTTGAGAATAACCTCAACTGGCACAAATACATTACATTCATAGCCTCGGCAGCTTCAAAAAAGCTTGGAATAATCTTCCGAGCCAGAAAATATTTCTCTTCTTCCAATCTGTACATTCTGTACGTATCCCAAATCAGACCCTCTTTAGAATATTGTTCTTATGTCTGGGGAATGGGTCCCCTACAACACTTAGCATTCTGGACTCCATTCAAAGAAGAGCCGTTAGTCTTATTAATGATCCAACGCCCACAGAGAGGCTTCCCCTTCTTGCCCACCGTCGAGCTGTAGGGGATCTGTCGCTCTTCTATAGGTATTTTCACGGCTTCTGCTCAGAGGAATTGGCCAGTATAATTCCTTCTCTGGCGGCTTCCAACAGAGCAACACGTAGTGCAACTTTTATGCATCCTTTTACAGTTTAGTTAGAGAAGCCCCGAACTTCCCGCTTTCTTCGTTTCTTCATCCCTAGAGTGTCAAGACTGTGGAACCTGCTGCCCGCAGAAGTTTTTTCTTCTCCTCCCAATCTCCAAATATTTAAGTCCTGTGTGAACAAACTCCCTCTCACCACACTTAAGACACCCACGGTACGTTAGTACTTAGGCATTAGCCTTCGTGGACTGTCCCAAGATTTAAAAAAATTGTTTTTACGAATTTGTTCCTTATTACCCCTTTTATTGTCTTACAGTTAACATATTACACTCACTAAAACTATAATTAAATTTTGATTTACAAACAGCTCAAGCTGCCTAGCCTTAATAAAAAAGATTATTTTATAATTATAAATAAGCCGTTTTAGAACTTAAAAAGTTTTTAAATTTCAAAGACATTATGCCTTAGATTCTTTGGTAAGTAAAAAGATCAGACGAGGTAAAAACACATTTTAAAAAGTTTTAAGCGAGAGTTTTTGTTTCAGTTGAAGCATCGGTGGTCTTAAGCTTTATAAATTAATTCTGGATTGTCTACGTATTTCAGAGTGTGGTGGAGACGACTAAAGCAGGATGACGGCACTATAATAGACGGTTAAAGCTTTAAAACTACATCCTTAAATTCGCTGCGAGATGAGAATCAAGAAAGAGCAGTTTTTTGGTCATGTAAGACTCAGACACCGAAATCCGTAGAGTAATAAAAGAGCACTTAAATTGATTTTGTTTGCCCTTGATGTCTCCACTTATTCCAACTTTTTTTTGTTTTGTTTCCCCATAAAAGTCTACCTATTTAGATATTAAAATAAATTCTATATAGGATAAGTCACTTCGTTTTTTTTAATATTATTATCTTCTATGGCCTTTGAGATTTTAATCAACATATTTGGTGGGGAAACGTTTCATGGTTGCGCTTCCGCACTCTAAGTAGTTGCCGACAGACTCTGCTGTCGACTAAATATGAAATGAAAAACATAGTTGCAAATTAATGTTTGAATGCCCTGTGAAATGACTATTGCTAATTAAGGCGCAACGAATAGAACAACTGTATACAATGTTTTATTTAAAAAGAAATACACAATTCACTATTTCACAAAATATAGTGTGATATGCCAATGGGGCGTATCAGCAACTCAAGTCAATATATCTACAATTTTTAGAAAGCATAATTTTTCCTTGACAACTTTTTGATAATCAATTTTACTTTAAAAATATCAAAAAAAAGGTAAAAGGTCGAATTTACCTTTTAAAACTGATAGCCTTAGAATCGATTTGTCAAGATTTTGGAAATTTGAAACAAAACCTAATATCTACTGACAATACCAGATATTCACATTTATTTTATTGGCTTATATTAACAAAGTATGAGAAAAAAAGTTACAAAATTTGCCCTTGAAATTGGCGCAAAAATTCACTTGATTTAAGCAAAGAAAATTATTCATATTTCACTAAAAACCCGATTCGCCTTCCGACTGTGGAGTCTATAAAGCGTTAATATATAACAACGCGACGTTATGACAAAATAAGAAACTGTTTTATCACACAAGAGAAGTTAGAATATTTCAAGTCAAATTTTGAAATTAATTATAGTTTTTGGACACCCCGTATCACTTGTCACTCCTGTGACACTCAGTATAAATTATTGACAAAATATGATGTTATCTTGACTAATTAGATATTTTCCTAACCATCTATACTTCAAGTCCAAAATTTCTGTCAATGACGCATCGCTCGCCTTTAGAGTGCCCCGGGTTGTGTAGGGTCAGAGGAATCAATTCCAGTGGCGTGTGCATTTCAGAAAATAAATGATAAAATTTCGTCAAAGCATGAAAATATTTTTTACAAGCAAAAGTTATTTTCCCACATTTTCATCAATCCTTTAAATTAGTAACAATCCTATATTATTTTGGTATAATTCGGATTAATGAAAAATGTAATTTTTTTGCCTAATTTT
>JAHBCN010022493.1:0-13209 GCA_019359885.1 Listronotus oregonensis
GTGAAGGTGAAGGTGAAGTCCCCTTAAGGGGTTGAAGTATTAAAGTTGGTATGAAGGTTTTTGATTACGAAATAAATTGATTGGTTTTAAATTTTTTGGAATTAAATCTTATAAATTAGGTTAAAATAGGGATAAAAGTTTGCATAGGAAAATCGTCATTGTTGAAATTGTAAATATGAGAGTTGAAAATTAGGCTTCTGATAACCAAGAAAAATAGAAGGAATCAACTAAGAAAGAATTTTAGGTAACTCCCTCCCATAGCGGTAGAATGGAGGATGAAAGTTTGCAGGGACTTTCGACATTTCTGGACTTAAGAGAATGAAAATTGGTAAAGCTATTAATTACAATTAAAAATGATTTGTTTAAAATTTTGAAAATTAAATTTGTTGGGGGTTAAAAGTTTTTTTGGAAAAATCGTCATTTTTGAAGTTGTAAATATGGGAGTTGGTAATAATTTTTCTGACTACCCAGAAAAATGGGAGACGTCAGCTAAGAAAGGAATTAAGGACCGGGGAACGGGGTTAAATGGGGGTGAGAGCTTGTATGGAACTTCGTCATTTCATTACTTAAAAGTATAAAAATTGACCGCTTTAGTACTAGTCCTGGGGTATAGCGACTGTGTGTGCTCAGCCCTATTGACCCTTATGAACTGGAGATGGCCTGAAACAGAAAAAAGCAAAAAATAAAACACAAAACCTCAAAAAATTCACAAAAGAAAACCTGCAAAAGAAAATGAAAAATAGAAGCATAACCTTTCCATCTCGCTTCATGTGCTGATTGGACGGCGGGTAGGGCATGAATCTGGGAATATGAAACAAGTGGCTGGGGGGGGTATTTACTTCTCCCTGCCGACCAATCGGCACCACAAAAAAAGAGAGAAAGGTTATCCCCTATTCTTTTTTTTCTCTTTTTCCCCTTTGCCCAAGGGGTGAGGCTACCGGGTGCAGGGAATGCTAAAACGGGTTATACAGATAAGATCTTAGGTAATGTGGACCATTATAAATAATCGAATACTTTACAAATGCAAGGCGATTTTGCAAGCACCGTATACACTGTTTGTTTCAATAACCTTGTACAAAAATATCAAACATTTAATGTTTTTTTATATATATATATATATATATATATATATATATATATATATATATATATATATATATATATATATATATATATATATATATATATATATATATATATATATATATATATATATATATATATATATATATTAAAATAATATTTTAATATTTATTTTTTTAAAAATATATAAAATAAAAATATTTAATATTTTATATTATATAATTATTTTTTAATTTTATTTAATATATAAATAATAAAAATTTTAAAAAAATATTTTATATAATAAAAATATTAAATTTTTAAATAATAATAAAATATTAAAAATATTTTTTATATAATTTTTTTATTAAAAATTATTTTAAATTATATTATATTTTATAATAAAATATAAATATTATTAATATAAAAATAATAAATTTATAATTTTATATATTATATTTATCATTATTCCCAAGGAAAATTTAGCAACACTGAAGGGATAAAATGCAACAGGCCCTAAACGTAGTTGCCCCGATGGAAAGAAAGGAAGGACTAAAAATAAGCCCTTCCAAATCAGCCAATAGTTCCCCTTCCCAAAAAGGAGAAATCTAAAGGGGTTAGGACCCCGGGGCCCCACGAGGTGAAGCAATCAAGATTACTAGAAATCTAAACACCTGGAACCAACATCTACAGAAAATAAGAAAGAACCGGAGATGACCTTAATGAACGCCTTATGGGAAAACCCTTTTGGGGCCTTAAACCAAACATGGTTTATTGGCTATACATCATGGTGCTAAGACCTATGATAATATACGCATGACTGGTATGGTGGACAAAGGTTCCTGACCTTGCTTGGCCCCCCCAGCCATGGAGTGTCTCCTGGACCTTCCAAACCCCTTTCCCCTTAGGGGAGGCAAGAATAGGCTACTTCCAACTGCAACGAAACCCAAATCCTGTCTTCCCCTTTTTCTTTACTGGACTAGTACGAGAACTGTCAATTATAAATCGCAGACAACCATTTTTTCCTAAAGTATAGTAGAAATCGGAAAAAAGAACAAGCGTCCTCAGATCATTTTCATCGGCAAACATTTTAAGAGTGGGGAATTAAAGAATTTTTTTATTACCTTAGGTAAGGTTAGGTTTTGAATGGACTTTTTTTCCCCTCCACCCCACGCTCGGTCTGTTGGGGCTCCCCCTTTTATATGTCTCCCAACAGGATCAGACTTTTAATAAAGCAGATATCAAATCGGGAGAGAGTTCTTGCATGCCCTCCTTTTCCCCGGGATAGTACGTGGTTCCCTTTTTACGGAACCAGAGTTCCTTCTGAGGGCCTATCTCCGGCCTTTCCCTTTTGAAAACAGTTTATCCATTTTCTGTTTAAAAACCTTTTACCTTTAAAAAAGGTCCTGTCCGCCTTCTGTTTGGATTTAAAAGGGGTCCCCTTCCTAAGCACCCTTTTGTTCGGGATTAGCCCTTCCCCGGGGTTTTAAAACCCCCGGGGGCACCTTTTCGGGGTCTTGGGTGGCACCTCTCGAAACGAATTTATCTGTTTCATCGCGCTTCTTGACCTTTTTCCTATAAAAGCGCTTTTGTCCCCTTTCTGTTTGGAGCTAGGGGAAAATAATAGTCCACCACGGCAGAGCCCCGCATTATCGCAGTAAGGCTAGATCTCCAGAGGTGTCTGTATCTTAGAGGCACCGTTGGAGACACCTGTTTAAGGCACAGGGTGTTTCACTCATCAGCACGAATTTTGCTAACATAGCGCATGTGACAAAAAAATCCTACTGGGCCCAACCACGACAAACCCCTTTGGGGAAAACAGCGGTGGGTTCTTTTACCTTACAAACAACTGAATTAAAAAATATGGGGTTTTTAGTTTTAAGATATATTTTTGCATCCTTTCTTGGGGACCGGTTTTCACACTGCCCGGGTTTCCAGCTTTGCGGGAAAAAGCCCCTTCGTATGAGATTCGAAAAGGGGATTAAAGGGTGGGTGCAGCACGGAAGCACTTTTTTTTAAGACGATTGCTGGTAAATATCGAGTTGTTTCAACGACCCAAATGTAATAGGATGGTGAAAATATTACATTTAGCAATACTAGTTTTTATGAGGTACCTACTCAATGCTTTCCTTTAGTATTCAACGCTTCGCTTTTCCCTAAAACCCGCACCCCCCAGTGCTTTTTTCCTTTGGGCCCGTAATAAACCAATGTTGGCAAAAATCCGGAAAACAGCTGTACTAATAAGTTTATATTTTTTAAACGCTTTTTTTGTTAAAAAAATCGTCTGTATTCTTTTTTTATTGATTTTTCTATAAAATATGTGTACTAGCTTTTTTTTCAAAGGTATAAAACATAGTTAAGATCCATCGTTAAATTTAATACCATTATTTATAAAGTTGTTTTGAAAATATTTGTTAAACCGAATCTCTAAATGCCTAAAAAGTTCGGCTTTAATAAAAAAATAATTAAAATAAAAAAACTTCTTTGTATCTGTTTTTTTTGTGGTTATATTATGTTTTTAAAAAAATCTTGGGGCCCCTTTTTTAAAAAAGAAGGGTTTTAATCATTAAAGAAATACCTTTTAACAAGAAAATTTATCAGGTCATTACTTTTTATTAAAAAAATTTTAAAAAAAAAATTTATCTTAAAACCAATGTGCCTTTAAATTTTTAAAAAGCGATGTCTTGCAATAAAAAAATTTTTTTTGTTTGAAATGTCCAGATTTTTAAAAAACTCTTGCTTTATTATTTTATAATTCTTTATTTTTAAGATTTTTTTTTTTTTTATTGTAACGGACTTCTTTTATATTGCTTTTTATTTTTTTTTAAAAACTTTTGTATACATAATTATTTTAAAAAATTTTTTTTTTTATTATGACTTTTAATTTTTTGTACGGGGGGTTTTTTTTTAATTGTATTTACGGGGTGTTGAAAAACCGTTAGAGATGAAAAATTTTGTTTGTATTTTTTTGGGATTTTTTTTAAAAAAAATTTTGGAGTGGTCTTTTTTTATGATTTTGGAGTCCTATGTATCGGCTAATATTGGAAAAAAAAAAATTTAAATAGCAATAGGGGCCCCCTTTTCCCTATAATGATGCCTCTCAAGGGCAGTGCACTAAGACGGGTGTGGAGGACGGTAAAGGGAAAGGGGGGGACTGGCATCATGGGCCAAGTGAGAACTGTGGCTCTTTCGATGAAGCGGATAAGCACCCCCCCGTAATCCACTTAGACTTCATGCACAAGGTGAATATGGCATCGGCATGACTGGGCTCACAAACGCTGTGGGACAGCAAGAAAAGGGGAAAAGTTTTCTATACAGATGGCTCAAGAAAAGAGGAAAACCCCTCTTGGCTTCTATGAAAAAAACGAACTAAAAAGTTCTTAATTGGAACAACCCAAAAAAATGCAACCATTTCAGGCGGAAGTTATGGCAATAGCCAAAGCCATTGAATACTGCCTTAATGGAAGATGCGGGGGGAAAGATAATCAAAGTATTGACGGGTGAGGGGGGCGATCAACCCCCAAAAAGTGCCCTATCAGAACTTACGAAGTGTAGGGAAGCAAAAAGGGTACCTGAACACAAAGGGACCCCAAAGAAATAAATTTGGGCCCGGGAAAAAATCCCCGGGGAAAACTGAGGACAATGGACCTGCATATACCGTGGGAATTTCTTAACAGGGGTATCACAAGATAGCAACATGGATAGAGAAACGGTTTAAAAGGAAAAAAAACCCAAAAAAAAATTTTTGGGAAACCAAAAAAACCCCCCCCAAAAAAAAATTAAAAGGGGGAAATGGGAAAACCCCCTTTTTATTTAAAAAAAATTTAAAAAAAAAAAGGGGGAAAAAAAAAAAATTTTGGGGGGAAAAAAAAAACCCCCAAAAAAAAAAAAATTTTTTAAAAAAAAAAATTTTAAAAAAAAAAAACCCCCCCAAAAAAAAATTTTTAAAAAAAAAAAAAGGGGGAAAAAAAAAAAAAAAGGGGAAAAAAAAGGGGTTTTTTTAAAAAAAAAAAATTTTTTTGGGGGAAAAAAATTTTTGGGGGGGGGGGGGGGCTTTTTTAAAAAAATTTTTTTTTTTTTTGGGAAAAAAAAAAAAAAATTTTTTTTAAAAAAAGGGGGTTTTTTAAAAAAAAATTTTTTTAAAAAAAAAAAAAAAAAAAAAAAAAAAAAAAAAAAAACCCCCCAAAAAAAAAAAAAAAAAAAAAAAAATTTTTTTTTTTTTTTTTTTTTGGGGGGGGGGGGAAAAAAATTTTTTAAAAAAAAAAACCCCCCAAAAAAAAAAAAAAAAAAATTTTTTTTTTTTTTTTCCCCCAAAAAAAAGGGGGGAAAAAAATTTTGGGGGGGGGAAAAATTTTTAAAAAAAAAAAAAATTTTTTTTTTTTTTTAAAAAAAGGGAAAAACCCCCCCGGGGCCCCCCAAAAAAAAAAATTTTTTAAAAAGGGGAAAAAATTTTTTTTTTTTTTTTAAAAAAAAAATTTTTTTTTAAAAAATTTTTTTTAAAATTAAAAAAAAGGGGGTTTTTTTTTTTTTTTTTTTTAAATTTTTTAAAAAAAAAAAGGGGGTTTTTTAAAAAATTTTTTTTTTTTAAAAAAAAAAAAATTTTTTCCCCCAAAATTTTTTAAAAAAAAAAAAACCCCCCCAAAAAAAAAATTTTAAATTTTTTGGGGGAAAAAAAATTTTTTTTTTTTTAAAAAAAAAAAATTTTTTTCCGAAAATTTTTTTTTTCCCAAAAAAATTAAAAAACGGTTTTTTAAAAAGGGTTTTTTTTTTTTTTTTTTTAAATTTAAAAAAAATTTTTTTTTACCTTTTTTTAAAAATTTCCCCAAAAAAAAATTTTTTTTTTTGGGGGTTTTTTTTTAAAATTTTTTAAAAAATTTTGGGGAAATTTTTCCTTTTTTTTAAAAAAAAAAAAAAGGGTTTTTTTTAAAAAAATTTTAAAAAAAAAAAAAAAATTTTATTTTAAATTTTTTAAAAAAAAAAACCCCAAAAAAAAAAACCCCAAAAGGAAAATTTTTTAAAAATTTTAAAAAGGGTTTTTTTTTTTTTTTAAAAAAAAAAAAATTAACGGGAAAATACGTTTTTTTAAAAAAACCCCTTTAAAACCCAGCCAATATTAAAACTTTTAGCTTTTAAAAAATAAAATTTTTTCCCCTTTTTTTTGGGGTTTTTTTTTTAAAAACATTTGTTATAGTATATAGTAATAAAAAGCACATCTTTATTTTAAAGTAAATAATGTAGTTTAATAAGTTAAAACTAAATTAAAAATAGGATGGTATTAACATTAATATGTTATTTGCGGTAATATTTAGATAGAACATTAGAATAAAACCTACACAGCGTGTCCCAAAAGTAAAGGAATACAGAGCAACTGCAGATTCCTTAGGTCGAAGTAATGCAATTTATGTAAACTTTTCCCAAAGTTAAGAATATCTAAGATACAGGGTGTTAATTTTAAATTTTTTTTTTTGTTTTTCGTAGTTTTTTTCAACTAAATGACATAGCGGTACAAAATTGAGGGGGGGGTTTTTTTTGAGGCAATATTTAAATTTTCCATAATTTTGGGGGGGCTAGAAAGGGGGGGTAAACTTCTACTTGTTTTAGATGACGTTCTTTTTAAGCAGATATTAACCTGTTTATTCAAAAAAAAGTTACTAAATTCCCTCTGCATAAAAAATGTATCCCTTTTTTTAAAAAGCCTAGAAGCAACTATTTTCGAGATAAACGTTTTTTAAAAAAATTTTTTTTGGAAAATGTTGGCCAATTTTTTTAAATTTCAAAGTAATAGTTCTTAACACGCAAATCAAAAGTCTCCACGGCACAAAACTCGAAAACCCTTCAACAACTCCCAAAAAACCCCCCAAAAAGGGCCCCCAAAAACCCGTGACCTTTAAGGGTGTTTTTGGGGGGATGGAGGGTTTTCGGGTTTCCCCCCTAAAAACTTTTGATCAGGGGGAAAAAAAATATCACTATAAAAGGGGTTTAAAAAAATGGGCCGAAACCTTTTTTCCCCAAGAAAATTAAAGGGGTCCTTTGGGCTTTTTATCTCAAAAAAATTTGCTTCTAAAGCCCCAAATAAAAACCCCTTTTTTTCGAGGAATTAATCTTTTTTTTGGAAAAACTTAATTACAAGCTTAAAAAAAATTATCCCATCTAAAAAAAATTAAAAATAAGTCGGGGTCCCCCAAAAAAGCAAAAACATAGACAAATTTGAATTTCTCCCCCATTACCTTTTTTTAAAAAAATTTTTACGAAAAACAAAAAAAATTAAAAGTTTGACACCCTATATCTTAGTTATTATTAACTTTGAGATACGCGTTTACGTAAATTGTGTTATTTCAACCTTAGGAATATGCTGTTGCTCTGTGTCCCATTACTTTTAGGACACCCTGTATATAACCCCCCTATATGGTTTTATTGGTTTTTGGATAATAAAGAAAAACTGTAAAAGTGGTTGTTTAAGCTAAATTATATTTTAATTGTGGGTATCATTAAAAAGGTAATTTTTTACAGTCAACTGGTAACATAATATCAAGGAATTTAAAGGTGTATGGAAGCCCAATGCTATGGCCCATTCGATAAAAAAAAGTCACCCAGTATGAAAATAACTGTCAGAGTTGGCCCCGCCGATTCTGCGCAATAAAAAAATTCCACGAAATAATTTAAGTCTTGCCTACTTACACACTGATAAATCCCTGTGTAGTTGCAACACATTATATTTTTAAAAAGAGCCGGAGTGGGGGTGTGTGATTATTTTGTGGTTGCAGAAGTTTTTGGATTGATAAAAACCTTTTTAATTTATGATTCGTATTTATTAAATTGTGACTATAATTTTGTGTTTATTGTTTTTTACTTATAATGTCGTAACAAAATGACTAGAGGTTGTAGGTTTTGTCTTGCAAACAAGGGTAAATACCCCCATTTTTACTTTAGGTAAAAATATTTCTTATACTAAAATTAGGTGCTTCTTATGAGACGTAACGTTAGGTAACCGAATAAATTTTAAAAAAAAAACAATTATGAATGGAAAATGAAAATTTCATAGGAAATAGCAGTGAAAAAAAAAAAGGGAATCTTTCATCTTTTAGATGATTTCCACAATGTTTGGTTTTTTTGTATTATTAAAAAGTAATAAGGTTTACATTTGGTACTTTTATTTCATTTAATAATTTAGTGCATTCTTTTTAAAAAGGGGGAAAATTATTAATTATGGGGGAAACCCCGCAAATTTTAATATATACAGGTCCCTCTAATTGAAGAAAGAAAGTGCAATTTTTTTTTAAAGTTATTCCTTTTTTTTTTCTGTATTTGTTTACAAAAAAAATTTGATTTTTTTGGGTTTTTTAAACTTACATATCAACTTTTAAGCTCGACATACTGTAGACACATAATATTTAACCGATACTGTTACAATGGATACCTAGGTACCAAAGGATACTAAACATTTTAACCACTGTTATTCTGTCTCATGAATGTTTTTTTATTAGTAAAAAGTATATGCCAAAAAAACAGTTAAAAAAAAATTTTTACTTTTTAATGTACAACCAGAATTTTGGGGTTGAAATTTAAAATTATTTACACTATCTTGTCCTTCTTTTGCCCCAAAAATTTGGGGATAAGTAAGAATCATACAATGTTTGAAATTTTTTTTTAAAAAACGTGTTTTTTTTTTATTTACAAAGATTTTTGGTAAAAATACAAAATTTCCCAAAAAAAATCGACCATTTAAATAGAAGGCTGTAAAGTGGGCCATCTATTCTTTCCATATTATATCAGATGATAAAAAATCCAATATTACACAATAATTTTAAATATTCTATGGAAGTATCGTGAAAAAAAAAACAGTGAATGCTTGATTTTGACATTTGATGATGTCAACTTTATAAAAAGAAAAAAAGAATTAGGAAATGGCTCTGACCTATATTCATTGCGCAAACTCCGCGGGGCCAATCCCCCTATTCCCGCTGCCCTGCACGCCTGGACAATTTTGTTCTACAGTATTGGGCTTCCATACACCTTAAAACTTTCTTGCATAATATAAACCCAAGTTGGTGTAATGATTCGAAAAACTTAACTAATAAAAAGAAAATCGGTACACCACTAAATTCTACGTAAAAAATTACAAAATATTTTATTTTAAAGTTTTTCTCTATTTCTAATAATAACCGATACACAGGGCGCCCGCAAAATCGACAAAAAATTAAAAACGCCCTTTATCTTCAAAATTAAACGACTTAGCTTTTAAATTTTAACACATTTTAATTTGTACTGTTTGTAAATGTACAAACAAATTTGCTCTATTTCTTACGGTTTTCTAAATAAATAAATAAATAAATAAACATACAAATACAACCAAAATGCACCACCCTGTACATGTCTTCGAGACATGTTTTAAAGGTTATTTCTTTCAAATGCAACGAAAAAACTTTTAAGTGTGTACTTAAAAAGTAATTTAACTTTTATAAGTCTTAGATGCATTTCCTTGCAAAGTAAACGCTTTTTTTTTTTTTTAAACTTTAAAAGGGAAAAAGGGTAACTCAAAACTACGCTCATATTTAATTTATTACTTCTATAAAGTACTTTTCCTCTTGTGTTTAACTTAATACATATTTTCGGGCTTTTACAGATATATTTAAAAATATAATAACTTTTTTCTGCGGGCTGTATAAACGGGACAATTATCTTGCTAAAAGATCAAATTTTAGTCCGGAAATCGATTCAGTACAGAAGGAAGCATGATATTCTGTAGTAGATCTATATATACCTCCGAATTGTACCTTCCTTCGATAAAATAACATACACCAAGTCCTTGTAGCACGACTGAAACACTTTTTCATCGGTGAATATTATATTTTCCCAAAAAATCGGAGGTTTTAAGTAAAATTGTAGAGCAAATATAATGCGTTGTTTTTTATTTGCATTTTTAAAAACGGTTTTAAGGCGCCGGGTGGCACCCAATTCGGTTTTTTGCCTTATTCTTCGCCGTGCCGTTCTAACCGATGCTGGGAAATTGTTTCCTTTTTGCTGTAAGTACAGATTTAAATGATTGGTTTCTCAAAACATTAAATAAATTATTGTCTTTTTCTTAATTCGATAGTTTAGGGCCACCACTTCCAGCTCTTCTCTCAAAGGAGTGTGTTTTCGGTCATTTTTTTAACAAAATGAATAGAACTCTTTGGGATGTTAAGCTTTTTCGCCACATCCTTTTCTGGCCAACTTCTCCGCTCAATATAATGAATAATTAATACTTTTTGATCCAAAGTTATGTTTGGCATTTTAAAAAATCTTTTTAGACACTGACAACGGACACCTGTTTCTTTATTAGGTTTTTCAACAGGCTTTTATATTCAGTAGAAGGTGGCATAAGCCTATTTTACGAAAGGGAAAAAGAATTGCCCAAGATTTAATGGTCGTTACTGTACATATTTTCATTGAAAAATTTAAAACATTGGGAAAAACTTAAAAACTTAAATAGGTTTTTTCAAAAAAATGTTTATTTAAAGGCATGTTTTTTAAAGCAAAAATAAAAAAGATTTTAAGAGACTTTTATAAATAACATAAAATGGTGTTGTTCTTTTAAATTCCATATTTTGCCTAACCGGTTACATTATTTACGTGGTGTTTCCAATTAAGGCCAGGAATTGTACGTTTTACAACATTTGCTAACTGGGCAACACTCGGACAAGCCAAACAATAAAATGATAATTAGGCAATTGAAATTACATTACCAACGGTTTCACACTATGCAAGTAAAAGTAAATGTTGTAACACATTTGCTAATTTCATTAATACATTATCTTTCTCGTTACATTTATTACAATGCATGAATTGCGCCCTGTTTTGCGGTCCTAATGAGAGTTTAGAGTTATTACCTAAACTATAATATCACGATTTGAGCAGTGATTTAATTTTTAGTACTTACCTATTTAAAGTATCTAAATAATTAGGGTACACCCTTTATATTTTTTTCTTCTCGAGTGTTTGTAACTCAGAAAAGAGCAGTCAGAACCATGTTAAGAATGGGTTTTAACGAATCCTGTTGGAGACTTAGAATAATGAACATACTCACGGTTCCGTCACTGTTAATTTTGAATTGTGCCCTGTTCGCCAAAAATAATCCTCAGTATTTTAAGACAAATTCTGACTTAAGTAATCACATGCGAACTAGAGGCGGGGATGACCTTGTCATTCCGTCTCATGTCCCCTTTTTTCGGAAAAGGGGGCGATGATGTGCTGCTTTAAAATCTTTAATGCCCTTCCAGCGGATATTAGGGGGGTTGGAAGCATTACCGTTTTTAAAAATTTTTTTAAATTTAAAAAAGGAGTATTACTCTTAGACAAATATTTTATATTTTTCCGCCTGGTGGTTCTTGTACTTCTGGTATGACTTTTTAAAATTTCCCTTAATACTAAACCATTGATTATTGTTTTTTTTATATGGACTTGTTTGTCGTCCGGTTTTGTTTGTTGATTAAAGATAAGTATTCCTGTGAACATGTTTATATATTTTCGTTTGTTGTGAAATTATTTTTTGTTCCATTTTTTGTATCTAGGATTAAGTTTTTTAAATTTTAATTTAGGATTTTTTTTTTACATTATTTTTATCCGTATACTATGTACAATGACGTTGTCTATGTCCTTTTGGAATATTAATGACAATAAAAGCATTTTATTTTATTTTATTTTATATAACCGTATGGAAAAATCCAAAACAGATCAATGGGTATATTTTTTCCAATTAGGCAGGGACGACACCATAAAGGCGCCTACACGTAAAGTTTCTATAAGAAGAAAAATGTACATTTAGTTAACTTGAACTAACCATAACAGCAAAGTGCTGTGAAACATTTTAAGTCAAAATTTAAGGAGAATTTTAAAAAGTAATTGTCCCGATAGTGACCTCAACTTCGATTTTAACCAAATTTGGTATACGGAATTTTTTTCGGGGCGCTGATAACAAATCTGAAAAATTTGTAATCGAAAACGTTTCGTTTTCGAGATATCCATCATCATCAAAGAATGTTCCAAAACCAGTGACGAGAATAATGTGGTAAATATCCCAAAAAATATTTTTAAAATTTGATGTCCTGTTTGATAGCAAATCACAGTTATTGTGTTTCCATAGCCAACTATGCGAAATGTAAAGGTTTAGCCAAATAAATACGATAGTTTTATAAAATATTTTATTACTTCGAAAATGGTTAGGAATAGATATAGCTAACCCTAATAAACTTTAATAGAGAATTAAGTCACAGAATCCAAAAATACAATGCTAAGCAGGGTGTTTCATTAAAAAATTTAACAGCAACTTCCGGTTAAACCAGAAGTAAAGGAATGTAAAAAAAAATTTAACAAAAGAAGAACACCTGCAACTTTCCTTAGTCCCAAATTTAAAAACCGTTTCTAAATTACATTCCAAAAAACTTTTAAAGAACATACTTTTTAAAGGGGTTAGTTTAAAGGGCTGAAACAAGGTAGCGCTCGTCTATACACACACGTTTTAAACGTTTATATCTCACTTAATTTCTATCATGCAGTAAATTTAAAAAAAGCTTAATATCTGTAATTCAAAAAGCTACAATTTGATACCTTAGTAGTTTTTACGTATTTTCCTTAGTTTTCGAGTTATTTTCAAGAAAAGGTAATTTTTTATTAAAATTCTGAAATTTAATTTTCACTCGAAGGTCTATTTATTTTTAAATTAAGCAATTTTAATCAGTTAAAATTTTAGAATATACAGAATATACCAACGAGTACTAGACAGGCCGCTTTTTTGACTCTACCTGTACTTTTTTAAAAAAAAGTGAAATAGCTATCATATATAATTTTTCTTCCGAATCCCAAAAAGATTAATGTACCGTTAAAAGTATCCGTATTAATATTTCAGGTGTTAATGAAGGTAGACGGATAACCCTGTATTTATGATACCCTAGATAAAGAAAATTGAAAAAAGGGGCTACGACTTATTTTAAAGGGTGGTAATTAGGGGGGGATTTCGAAGATTTTGGCACTTAAAATTTTTTTCTAACCTTATTTTAATCATAACTCACTCAACTTTTAGAGACATACCTATTTAAAAAAAAGTTTTTTTTTTACTGCTTCAAAACAGTTATTATTAGTTTTTCTCGAAAAAAATTTGTAGATTTTGCG
>JAHBCN010022494.1:0-13186 GCA_019359885.1 Listronotus oregonensis
AAAAAACTTTAAAAAATTAAATTTTAATTTGCAACTTGAGTTAACTATTGTGGGGGTCCAGAGACTTGCAATAAAATGGTTTTGATTTTTTTGTCTCGAAAACAAAGCAAAATAGGAAAAAATAAAGTGAAATGTTTAGTTGCTTTACCAAAAAAAAATGCAAAAAGGTCAGGCGTACATTTTTTTCACAATTATTTTCGTTAAAGTGTTCCCTAAAACACCACTGGACATCATAATTTTAATTTAATTAGGCCTAAATTAAGTCCTTATTATTAGATATAACACTGACAAATTTTAAGAAAATCGGCTTCAGGGTATTTAAGATAATTAATGTGTCTTAAAAACTATTCATTTCTGGAGCAATATTTATGGAAACTTTTTTAAATATTTTTCAATGGGGAATTACCTTCTAAAATTTGCCCGTGCATTTTTCTGAGATAGAAGATGGGTTTTAGAAACTACGCATTTTCGAACTCATAACTAATTATAAAACTTTTTTGATATTTTTACATAAACCCTGTATATACTAAAAGTTGTTGGCCTTAAAGAAAACACATAGGTAAATAAACTTTTCATTTTGGAATTTGCAAAAAAAGTTGTGTTTTTTGCAGCGCCTTAGAAAAATATGCAAATTTAAAAGCGAATCCTCTATTTGTATTTTTTTCGTGAATTTGATCAAAATTTATCTCAAATCTCAAATTTTGCTATCTAGTTTTTTCCAAAAACCATGGGCATTTAAAATTTTCACTCATCAGTTTTCCTACGCAAATATTTCAGATGCATCCAATATCAAGAAAAATGCAAATATTTTTAAAAAATTTGGATTTTGACGATAAAATTTAACCAAATCCATAAACAAAATTTAAATAGACGATTCTCTTTTTAAATTTGGATTTTTCACTGGGCGAACTGCAAAAAAATCAACATTTTTTGCAAATTCCAAAATGAAAATTTCTGTTTCAAAGTGTACCTTCCCCTTGGTGCCAATAGCATCTGGTAAATAATTGGTGTGGGTCCTATTTTTTACTTTTTTTACAAAAAAAATGAAAATCCCAGAGCCGCCACTGGTTACAACCAGGACCGTATGTAGGCGGTGGCGAGATGGGCGCCCGCCCAGGGCACAGCTACAAGGGGGGCGCAAAATTGGCCACATGATTTTTTTTTTCATCAGTTGTCAGTACCGTAATTATATTATTGTTATTTTTTATTGACAATATTACATTACAACAGAAAAATTTTATAACAAATTTTCAGCTTAGATACTGAATTTGTTTCTTTTTAATATATTACGACTGAAAAAATGTATGAATTATTAATAAAATATCAATTTATCCTGTTACCTACAACGAGAATGTAACTATTTGATTTTTTTTTTATATTTAAGCTGCGGAAAAATTGGTATTTTATAAATTGGGAGCAGCACTAGTTCTTTTTGCCGACACAGTATCTGAGGCTATAAAACTTCTGAACCATATTGACTACGAATTTGTCTGCTTGCTAGAGATATGGTCTGATGTTTTAATTAGCTTGGACTGCACAAACAAGTCACTACGAGAAAAATCGACCACTTTCGAAGCTGCATCAAGTTTGCTTACAGGTTTGGCTAAAAAATTTAAAGACCTACGTAAAGAAGGAATTAAGAAATACACAGAAAAAGCCAAAGCTACATGTACTTCTTTGACAATTATAAATTGTTTTTCTGTAAAGAGACTGAAAAAAGTCAAAAGAATGGCTGGTGAAATTGCTGGAGATGAAACACATTCGTTGAGTGCTGAAAAATCATTTAAGAGAAGGTTTCGTTGTGTTTGATTAAAAGTGAAATAAACAAGAGGGCAAACATTTACTATTCAGTTTAATATGACTTTAATTTTTTATCCGGAATGTCTTTAAGTGTGTAGTCTGATTCTCTTCTTGAGAAGTGTCCAGCTGATCTTGGTGCGATATATGCCAGAGAACAGATAGATTAGAGCTTGTGAACAAAGTAGTTACTTTCAAGCTGAAAATGGACATCAATAAGGATGTGTGAAATTTGGATGTCCTGAACGTTATTTCTAATTATTCTAATATTGAAATTGCGTTGAGGATATTTTTAACAATGCCTGTAAGTGTGGCGTCTTGAAAGCGTTCGTTCAGCAAGTTAAAACTGATCAAGAACACAGATTGACAAACTTAGCAATTCTGAATATAGCATTGCGTCTTAAATTCATTTTAAAGATATCATCAACGATCTTGCCCTGGTTAAAGCAAGAAAAGTACAGTTTTGGCTCATGATGGACTTTCTAACATTTAAGTTTAT
Source organism: Listronotus oregonensis (assembly GCA_019359885.1). Lineage (NCBI taxonomy): Eukaryota > Metazoa > Arthropoda > Insecta > Coleoptera > Curculionidae > Listronotus > Listronotus oregonensis. Next base: position 2,297 of record JAHBCN010022494.1, read on the forward strand.
AAAGTAGGCACCCATTTTATCCATCTTATTGTAGCAATTTGTATTAAAAATCCAATAGTTTATGTTGCTACATTTAATATAAGTTAGTTTTTTTTATGTAAATCATGTCTGTTTCAAATAGTAGGCTAATATTTTTATATAAAGAAAATATAGAATTTGACTTAAATTCCACCACAAAATTGGTATTAAAAAAAAAACGAAATTCTGGAATCAAAAAACTTTAAACCTACAACTTTGCACTTTAATTTTGTAAAATTTTCGGGAAAAAACCCTCGGACTCCCCGTTTTCGTTGGGGGGTATTCCATACTCCCCAAATTTCCCGGTGTGTGGGGGACGCAAATGTTAAGCCCCGCCAAGGGCGCGCCATACCTAGATACGGCCCTGGTTACAACTATTTATTCGATTAGAGTTAGTTCCTTTCCCTCGTTGAATCTAAAGGTATGTACACACCGAAAAAACAAACATAAACAAACATTCGTTCTTGTTCACTTTCTTTGTATGTGTTTTTTGTTTATTGCTCGCTTCTTCTGTTGGAATAGTTATGGATGAACATGTGCGAACAAGAAGAAACAAACGTTTGTTCGCCGTTTTAACTGTCAACACTGAAGAAAAGCGTTTGTTCGCTGATGTTTGTTCTTGTTTGTTTTTTCGGTGTGTACATACCTTTTGATGTACCGACGTCTACTCGAACATGTATGAACAAGAACAAACAAATGTTTGTTCGCGTTTTTACTGTCTACACTAAAGAAAAACGTTTGTTGGCTGATGTTTGTTCTTGTTTGTTTTTTCGGTGTGTACATACCTTTTGATGTACCGACGTCTACTCGAACATGTATGAACAAGAACAAACAAATGTTTGTTCGCGTTTTTACTGTCTACACTAAAGAAAAACGTTTGTTCGCTGATGTTTGTTCTTGTATGTTTTTTCGGTGTGTACAAACATTTATAAGACTGCTAATATGTGTTGGGTGACATAAGTTTTTGGGTATATATCTGTATATAAGGTTTATGAAAAACAGAAAACGATTATTATATATTTTAATTTTTTTCTATTGTCTATTTGTTGATGTCTGATCCATATTCTTACACAGACCATTGTTTAATTCCGAGCGAGTACCATCTTAGCCCAGGCTGTGGAGAAAAAATGTATGTGATTCGTGTAAAAAAGTTTAGCAGATATCAAAAAGTTTAAAATGAAAGAGGGGTCTTTCTAATGACAAAAACATAAAAAGATACAGCCAGATATGCGTTGTTTTTTTATGATGAATGCGAAAAGCCCGAAACTCACTATTTCGGTTGTTTAATTTTCCAATTAAGTTTTTTAAATAAACGGTTAATTGGAGCTTTCAAAGACTGAAAAAAAACCCTTAATTTTATTGTTTATGAATTAAAATCGATAAACAATTAATCCTAATACGGGGCTTTTTACCAATATTGAAAAAATGTTTATAACTATTACCATTTCTGGACGAGGTGGTGGAGAAATCAGCTCCAGCACAATTTTTTTGAAATAGAGTCTTTAAATCGGAGCGCGCTGTAAAATTTTGCATTATTTCGGCTTCCAAACATCGTAGAACCTTCTCTTCTTTAATTTGGGGAAACTTGTCGAAATAATGACACCTGGCATACTTTATACGTTTCATCCTTCAAAAGTAAATTACGATACAATAATAATAATAAATTAGCAATAAATTATTTTATTTACTATTTGTTTTAACAGTTCATAATAAAGTAAATTGGTACACTCTTATTAAAATACTTTGTAATAAGCTGAAAAAATACTAAAGGTTTTTTTATATTTTATATTTATTTTATTTGCGTTTATTTTGTTATAATAATTTATTTATTCCGATTAAATAGTTGAAATACAGTTTAGTAAAATTCAAATAAACGAAAAAAGTTCATTTATTTTTGTTTCAAATGTCTGTAATATTACATGTTAGTATTATACATATGTAATATATAACGTATTTAATCTGTATAGAAAAAAAAAGAAGATAAGGGCAAAACCAATTTTACCACGTGTGTGTATCTAGCAATACAAAAGCTGGAGTGCCCAGAAATACTTGCGCGAGTACCTTTACTTTAGGTGGCTATTTCTTAAAGACCTTTTCACTAATAAAATTGTAAACTGGATCATAAAATTAGGATCCTTTTTTAAAATATGGAAAAATTTCAAGTCTTAATCTTTATAAACAAAGGAGGTATGAATTTAAAAAAAACATTTTTTATCTTGGCTTCTATTTACCGTAGAAGGTTTTTTTTAAATATGCGTTTTTTAATCACCTTTTTAGATCAACTTAAAAAGATATATTAAAAAATAACGAAGTTATTCTAAATGTTTATAACCATAAAAATGGCTATTTTTTAAACGTCATTTTTAACAACAATTTTGAAATAAATAAATAATTTTTTGTATAAATTCTTGAGATGAAGCTTTCAAAAATCATATTCTGAAAACTGTTCTAGGATCATTATCGGGGCAACAACAGTTGTTCAGCTTTTTTCATAAACTATTAAACCGATCTGGCTAAAATTTTGCACCCTTATTAGTACCAATGATGATCTCATTCTCACAAATTTTTAGCCATTTTCTATAATTATTTTAATAGTTATAAAGATGTATTTTATTTTGGTAAAAAGCCCCGTATTGGACCTAATTTCGATTTATAAAAAATAATATTATAGGTTGTTTCATGCTTTCAAATCTGCAATTTACCATTTATTTTTAAAATTTAATTAAAAAAATTAGACAACCAAAATACTGAATTTCCGGATTTTTCCATTGTTTTTAAAAAATAACGCATATCTGGCTGTACCTTTTTATGTATTTGTCATTAGAAAGAATCCCTCCCCTTCCATTTAAAACTTTTAGATATCTGCTAAACATTTTTTTTAATCTAGCCTGAGCTATCTTAATACAAATAGTTTAAAGAGTAAGAAATTAACACTTTTTATTGTTGTGTATAAAATGTAACTTAAAAAAATATATATTTGTTTGTGTGTGAGCAAAACCAAAAAAAAACGCTCTGTATACTAGGTATAATTCAAACCATTTCGAATTCCAGACCATAGGGCGGCAATTTGACAAAAGGTTAACGTTGTAAACAGTAAACCCCAATTTCAGGAATTTTAAACCATCTAATAAAACCAAATTGACCATTATGGAGGTAATTTTTGGGGCACTAAACATCCCAGAATATTTTAGATTTATGATTGTATTCAAACAATTTTGCATTTTGTTGCGTCAATATCACAACCTGGTGCTGAAACACCGTTACCTAAATAATCATAAAGAGTTCTTCCCTTCCCAAAATAATAATTTTGTTGTAAAGTGAGATAATACTTCCATAACAATAATATACCGGATGTTTCTCAGAGTCTGTTCCTTCCTGTAACATTTTTTTTTAATATAAAAATTAAATTCGGTTTGTTGATATTTGTCTTAATGCATCGTATGACCTACCCATTTCTCTTGTATCAAATCCGATTTAACTGGAAATGATAGTACTTTTGAATTTTAACTCGAACCACAGATATCTTATTTTAATAAGATATGCGGCCGTGTGATGATCGCGTTGTTAAATTTAGCAATTGACTTAGCAATTGTTAAAAGTTAACAACGGTTTAGAATGTTTAACAAAATGTCAGATTTTGACAGGTTGCCTACATTGAATAACACTTACAATGACGTTTTGTTAAACATTCAAACCGTTGTTAACTTTTAACAATTACTAAGTCCATTGCTTAATTTAACAACGCGATCATCACTCGGCCGATAAAATAATAAATTTATTACGACTTATGTTTGACAATTTTAAATCAAGTAACCACGAAAAAATGGATTTGTGGGTCGTCTTTGTTTCTTGCGTCTTTTTCCGATGGGATAATGGCACTAATCCGTTTTATAACAAAATAATTAAATAATTAATTGTTTTTTAAAAAGTCAATAAAATGACTATACGGTACCAAATTATTTATGATGTGCTACAAAGCAAACTTTTATTCCGTGGAAAAGCTGTAAAAACTAAAAGTGATTAAATTCATTTTTCCATGGGTACTTGATTTAAAATAACCCGTTTTAATTAATCGTGGCAATGGGACTAGAATTTTTAAGAAAAAGATAATTAAAAAAATTACATATTTGGACCCATTCTATTCGGAAGGTCGTATTTTATTAAAATAAGGGAAAATAATTTTGTGGTCATATTTAAAAATTGAAAGAACATACCAATTATTTTCGGTCACACCGAAAGTAATACAAACCAAGTGAATAGATCACACAATAGTTATTTGTGCAACCAGTTAGGAAAAGCACGATTTTTCGGAACGAGTAGATTTCTGCGAAACGAGCAAGGCCAGTTCCGCAACAGAATGTGAGTTATTAAATAGTTATTTTTCTAACGAGTGCAGAAAGTGATACTTTTTGGTTCGAGTTCGGGTAAGCAGCCAAGAGCAGAAAAGTTACTTTCCGCAAGTATTAGGAACAATATTTTTTCTACAAGCGAGAAGAAAAATTAACATAATTTTAAAGATTTATGATAAAAATATTTTTTATTGACGAAGGAATTTATACACTAATTATTATTATTAACATTTATAGTAAAAGTGCAATTGGTCGCGTTTTGCAAATTTATTGCTGACGCGAGTTGCTTTTCTGTAGAAAACGTTGACGGCGGCGGCGTTGGGTTCTTGATGAGCCAATCTTTTGCAACTATGGAAGTAGTTTTTTGAACCGAGAGGTTTAGTACATTTAAAGATGGTATTGACGGTTGTTTCTGAATAGTGGATGGTGTTTCGGTAAAATTGAGTATTTTGTTTGAAATATCCTTTCTAAAATTTGTTGAATTCTCGAGGTATCCTTCAGCGACTGATGTAGACTTTCAGCCTCCAAGACGTTTAATGTTGGATATTTGTTCTCCGGAGTTTGCAAGAAATGTTGCAGAGAACCGGCGAAAGCTATGCCTAGTATACAATTCCGGGTTAGGAAGAAATAGGCCGCTATTTCCGATGGCATTTTTCCGAAGGTATTAAGGCCGATACATTGTACTGTACACACTCCGTGTTTCTAGTTTACAAAAAATCGCCTATGTAGTGTTGTCGGCTCTCTTAAACTGGCATACTTTCTATATACAGTGTGTCCCAAATTGGTGGGGAATGTATAGGGATCTTGAAAACCACGATAGATAGAAAATCGGTTAAATGGAGAAAGTTTTGGACAATTATGTTAGTAAGCAAATCCCGTTTACTACATGGTTTTATCTATTCAGGTTTTTGAGAAATCTTGAAAAAACCTGAAACATGCATTTTCGATATTCGGCCATATTTTTTTTATAAGTAAAAATTTTTCAAATCTGTAAAAACTTATATAGCAATTTTTTTTGTAGAATATGACTAAGTAGTAAATTTTTATTTTCTACGTTTCGGGTTTTTAGAATCATCATCAACTTTACTTTTTCATATGAGCGCCATATTGGTTTTTTTCGCTGCCAAATAGTGCTTTTTATTCTGATTTTAACAATGTATAACATGTTATAGTTTAGGAGTTTATAACGTCATCTACTTTAAAAAACAAATATTTTCTCAGTTGGCCTTGATTCCGGCGAAAGTCATCTAGCGTCATTATCAAGTTAGCTCGGGTACGTTATTAAAAAATTTTCAACTCCATAAAATGCTTAATTATTTAAAGAAAAACTTAATATTTTGCAACTTTATTTTCAAAGCAATAGAAATGTTAATATAGCTGCGCAAACGTATTTCGACAATTTTCCTTAAAGGCAGCATCCTAAACTAACATACTTTCGAAAACTGGTTACAAATTTGCTTGAGTTTGGAAGTTTTAAAAAACCACGACCTAAGAAGTACGTTAAAGAAAATCGACAACGAGATGCTGCAGTTAACCAACATTTTAAAGAAAATCCAACGTCTTCAGCCAGGGATGTTTATAGAGAATTCCACATACCTAAGTAAACCATTCATAGGGTAGTAAGGACTATTTAAAAAAAACCATATGTTGAGAGAAATGGACAATATTTTGAATTTTAGGTAGTTATTTTACATCCTCATTTTAGTAGGAAAATTAGTTTAGCCACTAATGTTTTATTGTTTACAAAAAATTACGTTCGCCTAAATCAAGGCCAACTGAGAAAATATTTGTTTTTTGAAATAAATGAGGTTATAAACTCTTAAATTATAACATAACATGTTATACATTGTTGAAATCAGAATAAAAAGCACTATTTGGCTGCGTAAAAATAAAATATGGCGTCCATATGAAAAAATAAAGTTGGTGATGATTCTAAAAACCCGAAACATGGAAAATAAAAATTGACTACACGGTCATATTCTACAAAAAAAGTTGCTTTAAAGAAGTTTTTACAGATTTGAAAAATTTTCACTTATAAAAACAATATGACCGATTTTCGAAAATGCATGTTTCAGCTTTTTTCAAAATTTCTCAAAAACCTGAATAGATAAAACCATCTAGTTAACGGGATTAGCTTACTAACATAATTGTCCAAAACTTTCCCCATTTAACCGATTTTCTATCTATCGTGGTTTCCAAGATCCCTATACATTCCCCACCAATTTGGGACACACTGTATAGATTCAAACATTTTCCATTTTTGGCATCTCCAGAAATGACAAAGCTTCTAGAGCTGTTATTTTTTAAGTCTGGGATGTGTATCAATACTAAATTTCCTTGGTCTTCTATATAGTCCAGACATATTTTTGTTAACTCCTCTCTACGACAAGCGCCCGCTAAGCCAAAAATCGTAGCCACTTTTATATGTAAATAAGTATTATCTGGCGCTTCATCCACGAATTTCGATATTTCCTCTTTTAAAAAGACTTTAGCCTGTTTGGGTCTACTAAAACCGACGCTTTGTTTTTTTAGGTAGGCAGTCACTTTAAGTCACTTGTTTAAATCTATGTTCTTTCGTAACTTAATGATACATTTTAGCATAGAGTATCTAGACCATAATGTATTGGGTTTACATGCTTTTGATAAATAAGAGAAATAGGCCAGAAAATCTATTCTTTAAAAAACTTCATACTCTTACTTTGACACCAACTCTTAAACATAACAAATTTTTTTTCATACCTGTGACGAGATATCATGGGCAGGAGATATATACTTGCTTTTTCTGCTGCTTCGATTATCGATGCTGGTAAATCGTCGTCAGAATCCATTGAAAATGTTTCTCCAATTTGGTTGAAAAATGCGTGAGAGAAAATTAATTTTTGATAGATGCATAAACAATTAGTTGGTTGCTATGGATTATTTGATAATTTATATGCAGTTATTAAAAATATGTACTTAAATTTGGTAAATTAGAATTATTTTAGTTTATTTAATAAATGTTATAAAAAGATTGCAAAATTACAACAAAATTCAGTTATTTAAATATATAACTATTATAAGCAAAATTTTGCAATATTTTATAATTAGATACTAATATATAGAATGTTCCAAAAACTAAAAGATTTTACTTTTCCGCACTAGTGCGGAAAAGTGCTATTTTCCGCACGCAGATTAGTGCGGAACAGTATAGTTTTCCGCATTCTTGTAAAAAAATAGTGTTTTCCAAAGCGTTTCACACAATATTTTTTAAAATTTTTAATATGATTTGATTCTTTTCAATTTAAGATTAAAATACAAAAAACTTATCAAAACTCCTCGACGTCAAATATTTTACTTTTCATCACCCAGTTGCGAAAAATTTAACTTTCGTAACTAGTTTTACTTTTTGTAACTAGTTATGAAAAGTACGATATGTAACAACGTGAATAAATTTTAAAAAGTGTCACTTAAAATGTCAAAATTAAAAAATGTATATTAGTGTATATATTTTAATTTAAGCATCGAAATCAATAAACACACTATTGGCGGGTAGCACAAAAGTTAACAACGGTTTAGAATGTTTAACAAAACGTCATGCAGTGTTATTTAATAGTCATAGTAGGCAACCTGTCAAAATCTGACATTTCGTTAAACATTCTAAACCGTTGTTAACTTTTATGCAACCCGCCATATTATACCTTTTTAATTTTTTAAAATAATAAATATACCTGTCTCAGTCGATTAATGTCATTTATCATACATTACATTGAAAATTCTAAAAAAACCATGTCAGAATCTTTATAATTTTTTATATTAATATTTTAAAAATTTTAATTTTAATTGATATTTAATTTTTAATTAAGTATTTCTATACATCATTTTTTATCTTCATAACGATAGTAGACTTGACATTAAACGTAGATAAGCCTTAAAATTTTTTGGGTGTTTTTCTTTTCTCTGCTTCAGACAATCTGCAAGTTCAGAGAGATCAATAAGACTGAGTACATTCAATCTAAATAATCTGGGACCGAGACCGAAGTGGATCCATTGTTTTTAAGATTCCTTTGGGGTGTACGAAACAAGAACTTTTTAAAACACGAACTGATATTTGCCCCATGCGACAGGCTTTTTTGCATTTAAAAATATGTACGTTCACTTTACAAAAAAATTCTATTATAAAATTATTTTTTATCAAATTCTTATAGTCTCTTTATAGTAATACGAAAAAGGTTCCAGATTTTCAACGCAGAGCATTCGATGATCTCCGCTGCTTTGCAGTAAATATTGGTAGTAGTAAAAAGATTTTTTTTTAATTTTACAAATTATCGAGCTTTTCAAACAAACAGGTAAATTTTTTATTTATTTTGTTTCGTTAATACCTAAATATATTTTTAAATGCGTTTTAAATTTCCTGAAACTATTGTTTGATTTAATAAAGAGACAAAAAAAAATATTATTTCTTGTAAGGTAACTATGACGATCACAATTTTAAACTGTAAAATCTTTTAAATGTTGTCGTAAGAAATTATGTTAAACTTTAAAAATAAATATAAAAACTAAAAATAATATTAATTTTTAACACTTAACCATTTTCATTAATTTAAGATCAATCCTAATTTTATAAATTTATTTATATTTTAATATAAAACACATTGTTTTATTTTGAAAAAATTACAACCTGCCTAAAACACCTTTAAGCACCTGTTTGTTTGGGATGAATTAGCCCTTCCCCGTGAAACAGGCGCCTGTGACTTCAGGGGCACCTTTCAAAATGGATTCACCATTTTGGTCAGCGCACCTTTGTCTACTTGTGACCTTGGATGGCACCTCTCGAAACGGATTTATTCGTTTCGGTCGGCGCACCTTTGTCACTTTTTTTTCTATGAAAGCGGTTCTGTTCGCTTTCTGTTTGGAGCTAGAAAAGTAATAGTCCACCACGGCAGAGCCCCGCATTACCGCAGTAAGGCTAGATACTCCGAGAAGTCGCCCTGTATCTCAGAGGCATCTTTGGAGTCACCCGTTTAAGGAACAGGATGTCATTCATTCAGCACGGTATGCTAACTCCTTGAGTTAAGCCTTGTGTTCGTCTTAATTTCGGTTCCCATCCCATACGCTAGCTGTTGGAGTTGCCGATAATCGGCAACTCCAGCCCATGTTACAAAAAATCCTACTGGGCCCAACCATGACATCGAAGAGCACACAGCGGCGGGATGATGTCCGTTACTAAGCTTATAAAGTAAAGAAAGCCCTGAAGTCCTACGATATTGACAGTGATTTTCACCAGAAAGCTAGAGATTTCATATTTTTGACCGGTAAGAATTATTTTTTAGGTTTAGAGTTTTTAAAAATTATATATATATATATATATATATATATATATATATATATATATATATATATATATATATATATATATATATATATATATATATATATATATATATATATATATATATATATATATATATATATATATATATATATATATATAAATATATATGTACATACAAAATGTCTAAATAGTATTTAGGACTATTTTTATATTGTACATACAGCATTTTTTAAAATGTATGTTAGGACTATTTTTAATTCTTACGTTTTTCTACTTTGTTATTTTCCTAATAGAATTTCATAAACCAGTTTTCAATATTCTGAACATTTCGTAATCGATGCTCATAGTACTTAGGCTCTAGCTTCCGTATACAGGCAATTTTCTATAAAAATATAATATTTTACATTATAATAACTATAATAATTATATAAATTTAACATTAAATTTTAAAAAAACGTAATAATTAAATAGTGAAACCTAAAAAAAAAACCTACCCTACAGCATCTTCCCTTTAAGAACTAATATCAATATATTAATTTTGAAAAAAATTAGTTATGGGTCAAAAATAAAAGTGGATTTAAAAGAATTGTCATCAAACTAAACACATTAAACCAAACCATCTAGTTCTTAAAACTTAATAATATATCAAAAGCAAATGGCTAAGAAAATATAGGCATAAGGTAGCTATGCTTAACAACTAAACATCAATAAAATTAGTTACGGCTATAAGAAATGTCACCCTAAATTTACCAAATTGTGGTTTATATTTGCTGACATCTATTGTCATCGTTTGGTTTCCAGCAGCGGTGTTGTTAGCTAAATAATTTTACCGAAACCGATTTTATATTATATACAATACTATAATTTTTCACACTTATTGTTAAATTCAAAATAATGAAAAAAAAAAGAAGTTTTTAATTTTCTTTATCTAATTTTTCTAACAGTTAAATAACAAGAAAAAACAAAATTATAAAGAAACAAAAAAAAATCATCAGTAGAAGGTAATAAAGAATTACTCTGTATGTTAAACTAGCATCAGTTGCTTTTACTCTTACATTTTTTATTTTGGAATTAGGCAACTTAAAGTCGGGATATGTTCCGATATGGCTCGTGAAGTAGTTGGTGTAAACAATAACATGTAATAGCTTTTTAATTAAAATAAATAAATAAATAAATATGACCAAAAATAAATTGGTATAGAACAAGTCGGTA
>JAHBCN010022495.1:0-13247 GCA_019359885.1 Listronotus oregonensis
ATAAATAAGATACGTATAGATGTATAGTTTCTGGTTCTGTGTAAAATTGTGTTTTAAGGCGGTCTAAATCGGTGTATTTTTATGGGATAAAAACTACAGCAAAGGTAAAATTTTAATTTACCAATAAATACCATTTTTGTTTTTGGAAATTTATGTCGTACCACTGAATTTCACATTATTAGGAGTATCATAATTTTACTTTTATTTGCCTCCAAGAGAACCTTTTTTTTGTTTATTCGGGTCAAAATCGTCTGCACAAGTGTACTTATTTAGCTCAAGATTATGATAAGCCAAGAAAACTTATTGTATAGTCAGCTATTAGAATGTATTCGTAGTACTGCGGAGGAAACGCGTAATAGTATTTCTAACGCTACTAAGAAACATATCGAAGAGGGAAATAAGAAGATCTTTGATTTGCTACAAGATCAAAGTCGAAAAGTGCAATGTTTAGAGGCGAAATGTGAAAAAATTGAGATTAAACAATTGCAGTATGAGAGACATATTCGTCGCAATAATTTGATTGTTTTTGGGCTGAATTTTGGTTCTGATGATGGACACATTTTGCCATTCATATTAAATTTTTTTAAAGATCTTCTTGAAGTAGATATTGCGGAGGGTGATATAAACAATGTATACGTGTTGAAATCTAAGCAGGTAGAAAAACCAGCTCCTATTAAAATAGAATTAGTAAGTTGCATTAAAAAAGATTTAATTCTAAAAAACTGTAAGAAACTTAAAGGTAAAAACATCTTTGTCGCCCAGGACCTTTGTTTTGAAGATCGTCAAGATCGGAAGATTTTAGAAGCTCATCTCAAAGAAGCTAGAAGTAAAAATCTTTCAGCACGTATTACAAGAGGTAATAAGCTTATCATTAACGATGAGTTGTATAGTGCCAATCAGTTGCGTGAAATGTCTCCTACGCATACTCTACCATCTGTTGGAAACAAAGAGGTAATAGCCCACTCTGAAAAGGACTTCCAGTCAGTTAGTGAACCCTCTACACCATGCCTTGATAAAGAAATCTTTTCAAGTAACTGTGATGACACTTCTTCACCGGGAGTAATAGTTTCTGCTGTGGGAAATAAGATTGGAGAGGCTGGAGGCAGCAGCAGCAGTGTTCAATGTGACTCGGGTATTGAGGGTGAAAAACGTAAACGCCAAGATGGAACTGACCTAGATAAGTCGTTTATAAATTCTGAGGTGTCTAAAAAGGCGAAAAGTACAATTTTCAACCTTAACTTAAGATCCAGTGCTAAAAAGTAGTGAGTGTCGTGCAGTTTGTCCTCTTCCAAATGTAAGTGATCGGCATTCTTCTGTCCATTTTTTATGTTGCTATTTTCGCTTTTCATGTTAAGTATTTTTACTGTATCAAACCCTACGATATTTTTGATTATTTTAGAATATTTTTATATAATCACGTTACTTACTTTGCTATCATTATTTTTTATATACATATGCAATTAATTTCAAATCAGTTGTTATTTGTCCCTCTTCGTGACAGACCATTTTTCGATTAATTAAATTTGTTTATGCGAAATATTGTCTTTCTCTCTATATAAACATATTGTTATTATTATTATTTTTTTTTAATTTACTTTTTTATGTTAACTATTGTCTGCAATGATGAAAATAAAAATATGCCATCTTAATGTGAGATCACTTTCCGCGCATTTTACTGAATTTCTAAACTTCACCAATACACATAATTTTGACATTATTACATTAAGTGAGACATGGCTTAATGATAATATTTTGTCCGCCGACATATGTATTAATGGTTTTACTCTTATAAGAAGGGATAGATCTAGGGGGGTACGTGGAGGGGGTGTTGCTATTTACATTCGAAATAATCTTAATTTTGTCAGGCTTGAAAATACCGAAGGTTTAGAAGATATTTGGATTGCCGTAAAATTGAGAAAGTCCTCTTTTGCTTTGGGATGTTTATATAAACCACCAGATATTAACTGCAATATGTTTTTAACCGAATTTGAGAACACTTTAATAAATTATTTACCAAAATACGATAGCGTGTTTTGTTTAGGGGATTTTAATATTAACCTGCTGGATTTTTCAGCGACTTCTAAAAGTCTAACAAATATTTTAAGTGGTGTTGGTCTTGACCAAATAGTAAATTTTCCGACTAGAGTAACGGCAACCAGCGCTTCAATTTTGGACTTAATTATAGTTCCCGAAAGTAGCAAAGTACTTGAGTGTAGTAGTATACACCTACCTGGCATCTCTGACCATGAATTAGTCTTCGCTGTTATTGATTTTAACGAACTGGCATCCAGAACTGAGCCTACACTATATCGAGATATTAATGGCATTAATCAAAATCAATTGAATATGGACTTAAAATCTATCCCTTGGAAAAATATCTTTGATTGTAGTACTATTGATGATAAGGTAAATTTTCTTAATCAAAATTTGAATGTTTTGCTTGATATACATGCCCCTTTAAAAACTGCTTTAATACGGAAACAGCATAAGCCTTGGGTAACCGACATAATTAAGATTATGATTAAAGAACGTGACAAACGCTTCTCGAAATATAAAAGAACAAAATGTCCACAGCATTTCCAAGAATACAAAAACATGCGTAATTTTGTTAATAAATCTATTGAAAGAGAAAAAAAGGCTTATTTACAACATTATCTTTCCCAAGATAAAAAGTCTGTCTGGAAATCTTTAAATAAATTAAACATTTATGCTAAATCTAAAAATAAAGAGATACCAGTACATTTATCTGATGTTGATAGAATTAATGATTTTTTTGTTCAATCACTTCCCACTTTTTTGAATGCTGACGTATCTGGATATTATACAGGCGAGGTAGCAGGTTTAAAAAACCATTTAAATTTTAGATTGATAAATGAGTGTCAAGTCGGAAAAAGTTTGTATTCTATTAAGACTGGTGCAGTGGGGGTTGATGGATTAAATATTAAATTTATCTTAATGTGCTGCCCATTTTTATTGGAATACATATGCCATATAATTAATTTCTGCATTTTTTATTCAGTCTACCCCTCACAATGGAAATATGCGCATGTCGTACCTCTTCCTAAAGGTAATAATATAAATGAATTTAAAGATTTACGCCCAATAAGTATTCTTCCAATATTATCTAAGGTAATAGAAACTTTGATTAAAAATCAGTTGGTTACGCACTTGGTAGATAATAATATCATTAAGGACTCACAGTCAGCTTACCATAAATATCATAGTTGCGAAACAGCCTTGCTATCTGTAAGTGATCACATTTTTAGAGCTTTGGATGCAGGAATGGCAACGGTTCTGGTGCTATTGGATTTTTCCAAAGCATTCGATACCATTAGTCATTCTGCCCTTTTAAATATTTTAAAGTATATAGGTCTCTCCGATTCAGCAGTTTTATTTTTTAAAAACTACCTAAGTCAAAGAAAACAACGTGTCTGTTTAAATGGAAAATTGTCGAACCTAAAATTATTATCTTGTGGTGTACCTCAGGGTTCGATTTTGGGGCCAATTCTATTTTTAATATACACAGCATTTTTTCATAGGTTTATTTCTAACTGCTCCATTCAGATGTACGCAGACGATACTCAAATGTTCTTCTCATTTTATCCCTCTGAAGTGGTTAGAGCCTGTAGTATAATTAACAACGATTTAAATTCTATACACACTGTGTCCCAGAATCACTCTTTATCCCTTAATCCAGCCAAGAGTAAAGCTATGCTTTTTTGTAGACCAAAAGACAAAGAAACTTTAGGTCGGATTATTCAAATTTCTGTCAATAATATACCACTTGAGTTTTGTCCAGTGCTAAAAAATCTGGGACTTTGGATGGACATAGACTTAAGATTTAGCAAACATGTCTCTGAATGTATTAAGAAATCTATTTTTAAATTAAAAATGTTGTATGGATCCAGACATGTATTAAATTTTAAGTTAAAGCGTTTGCTCTCTGATTCCCTTGTTTTGTCCACTTTTAATTATGGAGACATTGTTTATGGTCCTTGTTTAACTGCACTAGACTCTCAGCGGATACAAAAAATTCAAAATTTTTGCATACGGTTTATCTGTGGTATTCGCAGAAGAAATCCTGTAAGCCACAAATTAAAGGAGTTAAAATGGTTAAATATGAGCAGTAGACGGAAACTGCACTGTGCCACCTTTTACCACCGATTAATACAAACAAAAACGCCTTTTAATCTTTATAAGAAAATTACTTTTAGAACGGATGTCCACAACATAAATATAAGACACAAGGGCACTATAACACCACCTCGACACAAAACAACCTTGTTTCGTAGAAGTTTTACCTATACCGTCTCGGCTATTTATAACTTGGTTCCTGTTAATTTTAAAATACTCCCGCAAAATCGATTTAAGTTAAAGATGAAAAATTATTTACTAGGTGAGCTTTAGCTCCTCTGCACTACGCATGCATGTATGTATGTATGTGTGTATGTGTAATTTATGTATATCTGTATAGATATATGTATGGATATATTTTTTTCTCTTTTTTGGCAGTTTTTTTTACTTTCTTTTTGGCATTTTGTTTTTATTATTGCACCCAAGGTAGTGTTTTTTTTTTCTAATGGTGTATATGTATATATATATTTTTTAATGTATATTGTTTTTTCCCTTAAGAATAACTATGTATATTTTTTGTATAACCCCATTTTTTCCTACTTATTAGAGTGTATCCTATATTTATATTTATTATTATTATTATTATTATTTTCTTTTTGGTTGAGTTTGCTGATGTACCCGCATGCATGTAATTTTTTTTTCTTTTATTTTAATTACTATGATTTTTTTTTTCGGGTCTATCAGTTTGCTCGATCATCAGGTTAAGTGGAAGATCAACCCATACAAAAGTATGCGATGAACTTCGCCATTTCAAAGGTTGCTTAGAATATTATCTTTTTTTTTTGTAAATTTTTGTTTGTAAGCTATTTGTTTCCTTTGAATAAAGAATATTATTAATTATTAATTAATTAATAACTAAAGCTAGGGACTTTGCTTGCTTGTTCATTGGCGTGCCTGTAGAGGGTATACATAGCGCGGTCATAGATTTTTTGTTTTTAAAATATTTAGACAGTCCACGTTGACTTACATGTGGAAAAAGTAAGCTTATTAACCATGGTACTTAAATACTTGGAGATTTGGAGAAAAAGCAGGAAGTTTTTGCAGGGCTGTATGTTCCAAAAATAGAATTAGGGATGAAGAAACAATCAAAGTATTAAGTTGGGGGCTCCCCAGATGAAATGTAAAGGATTCCATAAGAGTGACACTACATGTCGCTGTACTAGGAGCTGCCAGAGAAGGATTTATTAATGAACCTCAAACTTATAGAAAAGCTTGTGTCTCTTGCTTATCGACGGACTTTATAGGTAGTTTTAGGGCTTCTGCTCCCAGAAATAAGCCAGTATAATTCTACCTTCAGACTGTGGGACCTTCTACTCTCATTTCCCTCCAAAATTGTTAAATATTTCCGTATTAATAAACTACCCCTTACAACACTTAAAACCCCCACGGACATTAGTACTGAGGCCTTAAGTCTTCGTGGACTGTCCCAAGATTAAAAGAAACCTATATTGACTAATTCCTTGGAGCATAATCCATGAAAATACCTGTAGAAGAAGAGGATGAGAAGGCTGGAGCATAATCCATGAAAATACCTGTAGAAGAAGAGGATGAGAAGGCTTTTCTGTAATAGTGAGATCACTCTATGCGTGCAATGTAACGTTTTTTATACTGGATAAAAACCATATTGACACTATTAGACAAAGTATATTTCTACTTACAAAGTGCCCAACAGGCGCACGCTTCGAGCATATACCTACCTAGAGGCAGCCTTTCCGCTTGGCATTGCGAATAGCGTGCGAGAGAGAAATCACCAAAAACTCTAATTCCTTTTTCTCTTGTTCTGCCTACGGATTGAGTAACGGGCTATGTATCCCTCTCCGCTAACCAATCAGCAAGTGGTGGAAGAAAAGTACTGAACTTCTTGGCGCTTTTTCTCCCGCACGGTTGTTTGGACTGCCGAGCGGCCAAAGAACTGGGCTTGCGCACTTTAACAAACATTTTATTATCCTTAGGCCAATCATTGCAAGTGCTAGAAGACATACAAAGGCCAAGTTTCTCATTAAAATCTCGGATGAGGGCAGAGCGAGTAGATCTTTATATCACGTGGTCTCGCAGTAAGTGATTTGCTAATAGAAACATTTTAAGCAAAAGGAGCAAAAATCATACCCATGACAAACTTGGCCAAATAGTGCTACGGATATGGATAACAAGACAATCCATGTTAGAAACGAACTGGACAGTGGGGTAAGTAAGAATCCCGATATTGCTAAATTAATACGTATTTATAACGTGCTGAAACAGATCCGTTCAAGAAATTCAGTTCTTATTTTAACTACCGGATCTTACATCCATATAATAATATGTCAAACGGTCGTTTTTGTTATGCTGAATCATTTTTAACGCACCGAACATTACTCACTGAGACGACTGTAAAGGCCTCATAGTTGTGAAGCCGAGCCAATCTGTATTTGTAACGTTATTAAACTTTATATGCAGTTACTTACCTACTCCGCTGGTGCGTCAGTCGTTTGCCTAGCTTTATTTATAACGCCATGAGATCTACTTCAGTGTAAACAATGCAAACCCTTAACTTAGTGTAATAAATTGGGCATCTAAGGTGTTTGAACTACTTAAAAAAATATAAAACCATTAAAATATAATATTACTAATACCAAAGAATATTATAGTCAAAGAATATTATAGTTCCACTATAGAAAAACCATCCAGTGTTAAAATTTTGAATCTCCTATGGAAGAAGACTTTTCGAGCCTGCTTCCATCGAGCCAGAACGCGACCGGGCGCCTGACCGCGTTGCCAAATTGTTTGCCGTTGGAAGCTGGCTGCTGGCTTGCTCCGTCGACTATGAGTTTAATAATATTATAATATATTTTGTTTTGTGACCGCCGTCGCGCACTCTCGCAGTATCGATGTACACCTGCGCGGAATCGACGGACTTAATACTGTTTAATATATGGCTTCGAATGCTGACAATTTATGCCAATATTATGATTGCAGACGAAGTAGAAGAACGGACAATGTTCGATTATTCAGATTTCCCTATAAAAATCAAGCTATTTTAGAACAATGGATGATTATAAATGCTTTTAAGCTTAGCTTTATAATAAAAATTTATTTCAATATCAAATATTTATTTCTTCTACCGGGTGGCCGGCTGGTGCATTGCTAAGCTGGTCATTGGAAATCTCATGTTAATTAACACTTCCAAATATTATGGTTTTCCTGTACAGGGTAGCCCACCGTACATGATTCGGGCTAAGCTATGCACTTTTTTGCTTTTTAAATAAATGGAAAATCATAAAGAGCACATTTTAAAATTAACAAGCAAAAAAGCGTTTAAAACGCATTATTAAAAACTTTTTAAAAATATTCCATAGCGAAAAAAAAAAAAAAAACGTTTAATGAACGTTTTGTGTGGGGTTTTTAAAAACTCGAAGAAAAAAAAAACTTATTTTTGCGGACTTTGAAAAAACGTTTTGTAAACGTATTTTACGAAGATTTTTAAAATATCAATAAAAATCGTTTAAAAACGTCTCTTTTAAAATCATTTTATAAACATTTTGGTACGGATCTAAAAAAACGTTTAATGGACGTTTTTTGTTGTAGAGTTTTAGACCAGCCACTTTAACTTTTCTAAAACGCCCTTTGACTTTTTTTAAAACATTTTTTTGCGTAAACGTTTTTTATACAAAAGTTATAAGTTTACTTACAAATAAGCATTTAAATCGATGTTTTAACTCTTAAGTGCTGACCTCCAATTTTAGAACATAAGCACTGATGTGGCGTCTACGGACTACGCTTTTTTTGAAATAGTTAAAAAGTAGTTAATAAAAATTAGTGATATATATTTAGTACATATCTTAAGATAAGAAAAATGCCTAAACAAAATAAAAAGGAAAGGGGAAAAAAGGTTTTGGTAAAATAGTTTTCCTGGTACCCAGACTTTTTATTGGTTTGACCATGAATAAACAAAATTTTAGACTTTTTCATTTTTTATATAAAAAAAACTTTTATTAGTAAAGTATGTAGTTTTTGCTGTTTAGATAAGTCAAACATATTATTTTTAATTGTTGGATAAAAATTTTGAATATTAAAAGCAAACTTATTATTGTATTTTAAGAAAAAGTAATTGTAGTGTTTATTTAGGGCGGTAGGTTTACCCAACGAATAACATTATTAAAAAAGATGCACAAAATTTTCCAATTTTTTTAAATGCATAGAGGTAATTGTTTTTAAATTTAGGAGGGACTCGTGGAGGCAACAGCAGGCTTTATCACTCTATAGCGACCTAAAAAATTGGAATTTTGGTTATTTATGGTCCAACCAAGAATTGTTAACCACAGAAGATGTCCAGATAGATAGCATTTTTCTGCCAACTAACCAATGCTTGTTACGTTACGTTACGTTACCAGAGTCCTCAAAAAAGAATTTTGTGCAATCGCAGTAGTTTGGATGGCTTGGCGCCGAAACATTTGGTACGTCACAAACCGGCAGAATTTTTTATCCCTGAGCCGGCCATCCTTTGTATTTGAAAATTCTTAGGTCAAACCAATAAAAGTCTATATAGCATCAAAAAAGTGATTTACATTAGTTACAGGAAACCAAATACAAATTGATAGACAATTAAATTTGGAATTTAATTAGCTACTTAAAACAGATTTTCTATATAAATAAGCGAGTTAAACGGCCCTATTTGTAAAATGAATTTCAAAATATTTTTCTGCTACCCAGAACAATACTAATATACAAGGTGGTCCTTTTAAAGTGTTAAAATCCAATATACGAAAAACGGCTTGGTTGAGGGACCCTTTTAACAGCATACGTAACTTTGTAACTCTTTTCAGTTTTTGGGGGTAGGTGGTAACTTTTAAGGGTAAATGGAAAAAGTGTAGTTCTTTCCAGATTCATAATCCCCAAAAAATCTACTTTTAGCACAGGCAATGAGGCAATTTGACTAGGAATTTTTTGTACTATATGGATTTTTCTGAAATTTTCACAGAAGATGGGAATAGCCCAAGGATCAAAGTTTATATCATGCCGAGGTGTGCTTTTATCCTGGGTGTGGTTACCACCCCAACTTGAAAGGGTGTACATTTTTTTAATAAATTTTAACTACAGAAATCGATAAAGAAAGTAATTTTAAGTTAAAATTGTATCATACATTTTTTCGTAAAACTAATATTTTTCGAGTTATTCGCGATTGAAAGTAAAAGTTTTTCGAGGAAAAAATCAACGTTTTTAATGGGTTTTTCACGAATAACTATAAAAATATGCCTTTTGTCAAAAAAAAATGAAAAGAGCAAAATTGTAGCTTATAAAAAAAACTAGATAAAAATGTTTTTGTTATAATTTCTCTACAACCAATACAGACCGAGCTACGGCTTGTTAATGGTTAGCTTTTGTTCGTCAAATGCTAAATTTGAAAGATTCAAAGTCAAATAGCGAGAAAAGTTTGCATTTCTCGGAAAACATATAAATTCTTTTTTAAAGTATATAATAAGACCTTTCTTTAAAAAAAAAAAAAAAAAGAGTTTTATCATAAGAAATTGAGCGAGTTATGATAAAAATAAGGTAGGTCCCTAGTTTTTGTCTACAAAAAGATCATTAAAAACAACCCCTAATTTCCTTCTTAATTAAAATAGATCTGTACCCTTCTGTGATTCTTTTTTATATATGAATCATTAATACATCCTAAAGGTTTAATCAAATTGAAATGCTTAATTTTAGAATAATTGGAACTTAAAGTTAAAAACGATTTTCCACAATTTCGTAAAAATGGCCATTTTCTTCAAAATAACTCCAACAATACTGGGATACGAAAAAAATGTAACGAATTATAGCTTTTTTGATAACAAAGACTTTTGATTTCATAGATTTTTCTGTACAATAAATATTTGGCCAGATATGGCCCTTTAAACCTCTATTTACGGCGAGCACCAATTTTCTAGTCCTTTAAACCATCCCATTTTAAAACTAAAGGATTAAAAAAAGGGTTTAATTTACATAACCTTGGCTCTTTAAAACCCACAAAAATAATTTTAAAAAAATGTTTAATCATTGAAACTAAAGGAACTATTTTTAAAAAACCAATCAACTTTTTTTTTCGAAAAATTTGCAAGCCCACTTCGGAGCATAATATTCTATAAAACCGGTATACTTTATACTTTTACCGGTATAATTTTTGTATGCAATTCTACTTTTTTTCCTATTTATATCTATTATATTGGTTTATAAGAATTGTTAGAGGTGGCTTTTAAGGTTGAAAATTTGCAAAAGAATAAAATTGGTAATATTTCAGCAGTAATATTTTTAATTATTAAATCTGTCAAGCTATTAATTTTTTGGGGATAAATTTTTTTTTTTAATTAAGCTATAATAAGGGTTGATTTATAAGGGTCGAAAAGTTGCGGAAAGAAATTAGTACTATTTTAAGCAACAACATTCTAAAAGTAAAGCAACTTAATTTCAAATTTTCATAAAAATTGAAACTGTAAAAAAAAATTCGGAGGTCAAACACCTTTTTTCTTCCTAACCCTGTACTATTTAGGATCAACGCATAATTTAATGTCAATGTCATTATGATGAATTCAAAAAAGAAAAGTGCAACAGAAAAAAAAAAAATTATTTTATTTTAATAGGTGCTCATATTGACGGCCATTTTGTTCTAAGAATTTATCAAACTTTTTCAATATGGCCGTTATTTTAAACATTTATTAAAATTAAATGGTTCATATTTTTTTCTGTTACATTCTCTTAATTTTTTTAAATTCACCATAGTAACATTGATAAGAATTATAAGTTGTTTCTAAAGTAGTTTTTTTTTAGAGCATACGAATCTAGAAAGAAATCACACCTTTCCATTTACCTTTCACAAGTTACCCTCCACTCCTAAAAATGGAAAGGGTTACAGTTACGTATGCTGTTAAAGGGTCCCCCAAGGTCCCGTTGCAACACTTCAAATTTCAATTTTTTAATAAGCCCTTCTCTCTATTTTAAACTTGTAATCTTTTAAAGAACCACTTTTTACATAGTAGGCTTTATGCAATTAACAAATTAAGATTAAAAGTTCCTATTTAAATTTCATTATAACTGACGTATTATATCTGGATATTGTATTTCGGAAATGTTTTGCTTGTGGGACTTAGTGGTAAAGTTTTAGGAAATAAATATATTTGCGACCCACATTTTACAGAAAATGATTTCAAAACGAAAAAAAAAAAATTAAAAAAAAAAACGCAGTACCAAAAAGTAAAAGAGAACAATCTACTAGCTTAAAATTTAAAACTTTTTTACTTTATATATAACCTATATATGTAAATTTTGTAAATGGACATTGGAAAAAAATAAAAAGAGAAGTTTTCAACAAAATTAAAAAATCTTAAACAATAAAAAGTCTATTTTGATAAATAACAATTTTTGCTCTGTAATATAATATAATGCAACAGATTTTTAAAGTAATTATTTTTTGGTACTATATCGCTTTACCTATATATTTTAATAATACAACCTTATCGTTTTTATGACGTGATGGTCATTTTTACCGCAGTGTTTACTGCTTGATTAAATTAAGCTTTGTTTTGACTTTGCAAAATGTTATGATATTTGTCACACCTCAAAACGGATTAATAATTAATTTATGGTTATAAGTGGAACCTTTATATTCTTTAGCTATTTGTACCATGTAAAAGTACCTACTTAAATACTTCACATTGGCAACGCCGCGTCTAATTTTGCTCGCAGGCGAGGGTTACCGCGCAAAAAAAAATTTTATCCGAGAGCATTGATATCTCCACACCGATTAAATGTGTTCCATTTAGATGAGCTATCTATTCGTAGTAGTATCAATCTTTGCTAATACTGAACCCGTAAACACTACCTCTATTAACTTTATTTTATCGCAAAATAAAGTTTATTATAATTTTTCCGTGAAAACGAAATGTAATACTTTCAAGGAAAACTAACTTCCGACACTCAGTTTTTATTAAAGTAAGTTTATTTTTATACCCCTCAGACTTGGAAACAGAGTAAACTAGCAAGACTGCATTAAGGCTCTACAGTTTGTTAACCCAAATATTCAGGCAAAGTAAACAGTGTGTTATACATAAGAAACTTCTATGCATGACACTAAAAGTTGAATTACCAGATTGACGGTATAAAAAACCTCGATGAAAAAAGGCTTTGCTTTCCTGAAAAGTAATCGGCGACAGTTTGTATAATATTATCTTTTCGTCATAATCGCTATTATAGTGACTGTAAAATTATGTTTTCGCAGATGTCGTTAATTAAATTAAAATAATTAAAAAATCGATTCAATTACTGCTCAGTAATTGGAATACTTTAATTCAATTACTTTTAAAAAGGTAATTGTAATTGGATTGATTATCAATTAGTAGGATATTTAATCGTAATTGGTAACTGATTTTCACGAATCCCAAGAAATTCGATTACTTAGAAAGTAATTCGATTTCTTGTAAAGTAATTAAATAACTTAGAAATTAATTGAATTTCCTATTAAATAATTAAATTACTACGAAAAATTAAATTCCTCTTTTTAGGGAAAAAATCTGCTGAAATTTTTGGCCAGCCAGAAAGAGCATTTCGCCGCTTTCCGCGCCGATTTGGTATTTTCGTTGATGCATACGGCTACCGTTCTAATACCTTTTTTTTTGGAAAAATGTGTTAACGTTTATAAAATATAAATAAATATTCATTTTAGAGTCGTTTAATGTTAAACTTGCCAAGAAAGCAGTTTGAATAGTGTGACGTGCGCTTATGATGCATATTAGTATAAATATTTTGGTTGTTTAGTGTATTGTGTTTAATATATGTGGTAATTTAAATAAGGTAATTGCTAAAATATTTAAATGCTTCTAGTTTTTAAATGACAATTGAATTACTTTTAACAAACATGCTAGTAAATGGTAATCGTAAATTTTCTACTACTTGGAAAGTAATTGATAATTGTAATTGCATTACTTTTTAAAAATAATTGCGACAGCTCTGGTTTTCGGAAAAAAAAATAACAGTTGACATATTTCAGGTAAAATCTTTAGACAGTTTAAACATTAAAAAATTTGGGCCTATAAACAAAAAAAAAATTTTAGATATGTTCTATAATTTTTTTGGGAGATTCATTTTTTAAAAAAACCCTTTTT
>JAHBCN010022496.1:0-13299 GCA_019359885.1 Listronotus oregonensis
TCCCAAACCCTTACAACCCCTAAATAATAAACGTTACCAGACCAATCCGGTGGTCTGGTAACGTCGAATTTTGGTCTGGTTAAGTTGATCGAGTGTATAAATATTTTCATAAGGGTTTTATAAAATATATAATAATATATATATATATATATATATATATATATATATATATATATATATATATATATATATATATATATATATATATATATATATATATATATATATATATATATATATATATATATATATTTATATATATAAATTGTCCACGGATAAGGTGTTGAAGAGAAAACTTTTTTATTTTTGATTTTATCGAAAAAAGCTATTTGATAAAAATTTTTACCTAAAAATAAGATTGGGATAGCATTTAACATATTTTATACGGGGTGTTAAAAAAAAAAACTTTTACAAGAGTAAAGTGCATTTTTTGAAAGATAGGAAATAAGTCACAGGAAAAGTTGTTCGGGGTCCTAATACCAATTTTCGAAAAAATTACTTTTATATATTTTATTAAATTTATTTTAATACGGGATTTATTAGAGGTGCGCTTTGTTTCAACGGCCCCATAAGAAAAAATCCATTATAGTTTCGGACTCCAGGAGGACTGGACCCTTGTCCCCAATTTGGAATTGTAAATTGATATTAAAATAATTTATACAGATTAATAAAAAGGCCGATTTTGTCGAAAATTGGTATAAAACTTTTTATTTTAAAATTTTCCTAGTAATATTTCCATATTTTCAAATAAATGGTTCAAGTAAAGTAATTTATTTGAGAAGATATGGAAATAAGTTACTAGGAAAAGTTGTTAAAAAAGTAAAGGATAGTTCCTTATACCAATTTTCACAAAATCGGCCTGCTTTTATTAATCTGTGATGAACATTATTTTAATTCAATTTACTAATTCCAAATTGGGAGACAAGGACCAGTCCAGTGGCCTCCTAGGAGTCCAGATTTAACTATAATGGATTTTTTTTATGGGGCCGATTGAAACAAATTGTTTATCGTACACCTCTAATAAATGCCACGATATTAAAATAAATTTAATCCAAATAAATAAAAGTAGGCCGATTTTTTCGAAAATTGGTATTAGAGCCCTGCCTCTTAATTTTGAACAACTTTTCCTATGACTTATTTATATCTTCTCAAATAAATGCACTTTACTCTTGTATCATTTTAAGTTTTTTTAATTTCTGAACACCCCGTATAAATATGTTAAATGTTTCTATCCCAATCTTATTTTTAAAAATTTTTTTCAAAGAGTTTTTTTTCGATAAAATCAAAAAAAAAAAAGTTTTTCTTAACACCTTATCCGTGGACATATAAAATATATATATATATATATATATATATATATATATATATATATATATATATATATATATATATATATATATATATATATATATATATATATATATATATTTATATATATGAACTATTACGTCATATGAAATCAAGTTTGACCTTTGTTAAAAGTTCGACACTTGTAAATTTGTTATTGCAAAAATCACAAGAATCACAGAATCTGCTTCTTCTATGAGTCCTTTTACGGTCGCTTTTGAGACGCTTACCGATTTCAGATTCACGAAGTCTTTGAAATATGTCAGAAAAAACTCGCCTAAAAAGTTGCGTCTGTTTGAAAATCTCCGCTGATACTTGCGACAAGCAGCTGGAGCGTTTCATCGCAAAACCCATACACATTAACAATATCACCGTGTTCATCGTTAGTAAACTCTATTTTCTTGTAATTTTTTTCAATAACAGATTGACAAGTGTCTAACTTTTGACAAATGTCAAACTTAATTTCATATGACGTAATAGTTTAAAAGGGCCAACTAAGATTAGCAACACTCACAACGGATTTAAAATGTTTTCTTTGCAGAATTTTATAGCGAAATATCTTGGAAACGAAGGAAAATTTGCAAAAAAAGTGTTTTTGGTTTTCGATTCGGAATTAAAAAATTAGTTCGGGTCTTCATTTTTCGCCTCTACTTACCAATCACCCTGTATATAAAACCGCTTGCTTTGCAAGAACACATTTATTGGGTTTTAATTTCATAATATTCATGCTATATTGTCTAAAATTCTTAAAGTTTTCTCACCACGCTACAAAATTTTAGTTTCCGATGATGCAAGATCCATTAGTATCTGTATAAATAAAATTGGCAAGTAGGCACTCGCAACGCCCAGTCTACTTGGAACAATTAAATACTAAAATGGCTTGGGTACTTTTTAAATAGTTGCATTGGGCGTATTAAAAAAAAACAATTTCGCTAATATAAACAGGGCATTTTAAGATTATTTTATTATATTAGAATGGATGACTCCTTAAATAGTAAAAAGACACACCCACAAAGGTCGTGTCGATAAGTTAGACCATCCTTTACCTTACCACCAATTGGTTGTCTGTGCAATCAATGGGTTAACTATTTTTTAATCTACACACATTACCAATTTACCAATAATGTATTTCTTACAATTAGCTTGCAATGGTTCTTCAAAAATATTACCTTTACTAATCCTGGTTATTGTCAAGAAAATATTTGGGAACAATTTCACCTTTTATATATATATATATATATATATATATATATTTTATATATATATATATATATATATATATATATATATATATATCATCCTCATCATCATTCGAGCTTTATTCAACCATTTCCAATTATGGTGTAGCCTCCCTTTCGTATCTATATACCTGTTTCTCAGCTGGGCCCATTGTTCTCTATTGTTGGCTATACGGGCCCAATTTGTTTCCTGCAGTTTTCTTATGTCATAGTCCCATCTCAGGTGTGGTCTTCTTCTAGGTCTTTTAACACCTGGTATATATATATATATATATATATATATATATATATATATATATATATATATATATATATATATATATATATATATATATATATATATATATATATATATATATATATATATATATATATATATATATATATATATATATATATATATATATATATATATTAATTTTTTTAATTATGTGACAATTCTTTAAGGCCATAAAAAATGCATCCAAGTATATGTAAATGTGAAGAGTTGGCATTTCCTAATTATTAACACTTTTTTAGATCTGTTTTTGAGAATGCTAATTTCAAAAATAGTTTCCTCCCAGGAATGGACATCTTGGTCTCAGAATCTAGTGTAGCTTTGTTTAAATTAAAATTCTCTAACCTGTTTTAAGGTATGTATCTAATATGTTACCTGCGTTTCCGTAACTTGGCAATAGATCACCTTGTAGACATATCAAGAACACCAGACTGGATGCAAATATAAAGCCCATTAGAAACATGGTAATCTTAAAAAATCGATAACCTGAAAAAAATATATATATGTAAATAGCGTCAGGTTGAAAGGCGGCATTTTATGTAACTCTAACGATACCAAATGTCGGATTGAATATTAATAATTGCCTGGAAACAACTGATCGTAATCAGACACTTGTGAGGTTTCTGCCTTAAAGTTACAATAGGTGTAATAATTGTTTAGGATAAAGATTGCAATATTAGGGGTGAGTAACAGTAAATGTAATATCATTCAACGGTTTTTTGAATGTAATTCTCCTTAGATCATAGTGTTTTATAATAATATAAAAAATTACACAATTTTTTTTATTTATTTTGTATATAAAATTAAGGTTTTTGGATCAATAAAGCGGCTAACTAGAACTAAACAGTGCGCTTTTCTTATCTGGTGTTTAAGTTTTATCAGGTCTGACCGCTAAAGATTCAAATTTATTAAAATAATTATTTCAAATGATAGGCTTGCTAATATCTAATCTTTTAAATATTGTTTATTCAAATTTAAATATTCTTGACAAAGACAGATCGGGCCCTGGAAATATTTGATTTTAATTGTGTATATTGTTACTAGTCTAGGTAAAACTGTATTTTTTTCTTTTTTGCCTCTTTTAACATTACCGTGGTCTTTCTGTATATGTGTATATAAGTCTTTTTGTTAGACCTTAGAACTTGGCAATAGTTGCCCCTGTTATAAATATTTTAATCGTTGAATTTCGTTTTTCGATAACTGTTTTTAACTAATTATATAACTGATTATTGTAATTTTATTAACAAGTGATAACATTTATTTTAAACCTAGACCATTCATTCTGGATATACTTTAACATGCCGCTATTGGTGACTACGTTAAAATTATGTACCTTTAACTGCGAGCAATCTGCCTTAATACACTGACGGCCGAGTGATAATCGCTTTGTTAAAGTTAGCAATGGACCTAACAATTGTCAAATTTAATAATGAGTGAAAAATGAAAAAACTTGACAACGCAGCACATTTTTAAACATTTCATGGTAACTAGATAACAAGAAATAGTTTAGTTCGGAATTTTGCGTTTAAAATCCATTAAGCCTAATAAGATTTAAAAAATAATTACCTTGCACTCTTGCACAGAATATTAATAAAATTGGTTCAGCACAACAAAGTAGGTAATTTTATATATTTTCTTCAAAAACAAGCAATAGCTCGAATGATCAGTACTGCAGAACTTCTTCTAATTTGGGTTTTTACCAGGTTCTTTAATATAATTTATGCCTACTAAATTTTATTGATACATTTCGGTAGGTAGATTCATCTAGCGTTGACAAAGTATTTGCTTTATTTTCCTAGAAAATCAATGTTTTAATTTAATAAATATTTTTAAAACAATTTATTTACAAAAAATTTATAATTTATTGCTCTATAATTAATGGATTAGACACTGCTATAGGTTTTACTTTTGATGAAAATCAACATTTTTTACAATTAAAAAAGAACAAGCAAAACTTTTTTATTATTAAACTTTTTAACATTCTTCTTACTACTGTTTTGGGCCCAACCGCTGTGTTCACACATCGTCGTTGTGGTTGGGCCCAGTAGGATCTTTTGGAACATGCGCTAGAGTTGCTGGTTATCGGCAACTCTTGTTGCCACCGTATGGACCGGGATCCAAAGCTAAGATGAACACAGGGCTTAACTTAAGGTGTTAGCATACCGTGCTGATGAGTGTACGACATCCTGTGCCTTAAACAGGTGTCTCCAACGGTGCCTTTGAGATACAGGGCGACCTCTCAGAGTATCTAGCCTTACTGCGGTAATGCGGGGCTCTGCCGTGGTGGACTATTACTTTCCCAGCTCCAAACAGAAAGCGGACAAAACCGCTTGCATAGGAAAAAAGTGACAAAGGTGCGCTGAACGAAACGGATAAATCCGTTTCGAGAGGTGCCACTCAAGGTCACAAGCAGACAAAGGTGCGCCGACCAAAACGGGTGAATCCGTTTCGTAAGGTGCCTCTGAAGTCACCGGCACCTGTTTCACGGGAAAGGGCTAATCCATCCCGAACAAACTGGTGCTTAGGAAGGGTTCCCTTAATCCAAACAGAAGGCGGACAGAACCGCCTTGATAGGAAAAAGGGTTCCCTGGCTTTAGACAGAAAGCGGATAGGACCGTTTTCATAGGATAAGGCCAGAAATGCGGCCTCAGAAAGAACATCTGGTTACTGTAACAAGGACCTGGTAGCTACCCACGTCACTAGACCGGGAGAGGAGGGCATGATGGATCTAATCGTCTGCTCGTAATACTCTCCAGGAGACAGGGACACCCGAACACATCAGAACACATTGTGCTCATATCCGGTAGCGATGTCGCAGCCAACTAGCTTAATTAGCCGTTTAATCAACAGCCTAGCCTCTTTACTAAACAGCGCCGTTTAACTAGCTGCCTGAATGATATTCAGCCGTAACGTTTTTTACAACATTTAATAAACTGGCTGGCTAATGCTTAGGCCAATAGTACGATAGGGTGACCATGTGACAGAAATAAAAAAGATGAAACATCTGACTTAAGAAATTCCTTATTAAATATACTTAAAATGTAACACATTACTGTTCTTTAGAAATCATGAGATCAGATGTGGTCAGTTGTGGTTAGTTTTAGTCAACAAGCTTTCAATAGAAATTCGTTTTAAAATTAAATTGCTCAAGTCACTCACAGCTAAATTCACATTATTATTGTCACTACACTCTTCCCTTGTACTATTTTTCATTAAACTTTGGAAAACACAATAAAATTTGTTGTTTGTCGACGACATCTTGACAGTTTGGAGAGTTTCGGTGCTAGGTGGCAGAAAAAGGAACTAAATTGAAATGAACAGGCTAGGCAAGTAATAAAACGTCATCGATCCTAGTCATTTGCCTAGCGGTTTGATCAAATGGCTGAATATCATTCAGGCCGCCAGTTGAACGGCGCTGTTTAGTAGAGAGGCTAGGCTGTTGATTAAACGGCTAATTAAGCTAGTTGGCTGCGACAGCGACACGAGTAAGAGGAGATCTAAGAACTCTCTCCCAATCTGGTATCGGATTCATTAGAAGTCCGATCCTATTGGAAGAAACATAAAAAGGTGTGAGCCACAATAGACCGAGCGGTCGCAGTGAAGGGCGTAAAAAGTCTACTCACTTTAAAAAATCTTCAAAAGATGATACTGATATAGAGGTGTTATTGTGATCAGCCTGTTTCGGATTCACCCTCTCTTGAGGGCGCCTAACGACTAAAAACTTCCTCCTCCCTCGCTCTCTGTATCCTAGCACCGGAAACCACTTTCGCATTACTTCAGTGCCAGGATGTTGTGGTTAGTTGTGGTTGGTAGTTGCAGAAAACAATAAGTAAATATCACAGGTAGGTTATCACAGGTATGTTCAACGTTAGGTATCACAGGTTGAGTATTAAAATAAATATCACAGTATTGTTGTTCGGATGGTCACAGATGAAACTCTGCTTTCTCTTTCTTTGGTTTCGACTATTTCTCTCATTGTTCTGGATACATGATTCCAGGATTCTTGGCTTCGCCTCAAATTGTCTGTTATAGAATGGACATCAAAGATATTTCCTGTAGTGCGTTCATATGTACTTCTCTTTTCTTCCCATCTCATGCATACAAACAAGGTATGTTGCACGTCATCCTCTTGCTGACAGTAAGGGCCTTTAGGTGACTCTGACCTTCTTCGATTATAAAGATATTTCTTGAAACATCCGTGACCCGTGAGCGCTTGCGTTATATAGTAATCGACCTCACCACAAGGCCTGTCAATCCATCTCTGGATATTTGGTATTAATTGGTGTGTCCAACGTCCATATCGACTACTGTCCCATTAGGCTTGCCACCTTTCCATAACGGTTTGGTGGGCCCTCTCTTCGTCTACCCCAATATATCTGTCCCGTCGCTCAAGGATTTGTAAGTCGATGGGGGGTATCCCAGCAATCACCGCTGCACTTTCTGCGGACATTGTTCTGTAAGCGCTGCATATCCTAATATTTGTCAGTCTCTGAAGTCCAATTAGCCTCTGTGTAAGTTTTTTATTTCTGGTGACACTGTACCAAACAGGAGACGCATACAATATCTGCGAATGAATCACACTGGACAAAACACGTCTCTTTGAAGATCTACGTCCTCCGATATTAGGAAGAATGGCATTTAGTGCCGTTTGAGTTCTTCCTGCCTTCTCAATAGTCTTTTTTACATGTTCAGAAAACGTGATTTTTTGGTCCAGCCACACTCCCAGCTATTTTATTGCTTTTTGAAGGTCAATTATTGTTCCCTGCATATCGAAATGTATTGACAGTATTTTCTTTTTTTGTTAGCAATACTGCCTCTGTTTTCTCAGGAGCCAGCTCTAACTTTTTTCTCCTCATCCAGTTGGCTACACGATAAAGAGCTGTATTCGCCGAATACATAAGTGCGTTTTCCCCCTTCGCTGTAACAACCATAGCCACATCATCTGCGTAGCCCACAAGTGTAACATTCTGCGGCATTTCAATATCGACCAATGAGTCATAAAGAATGTTCCACAGGGTTGGACCCAAAACTGATCCTTGGGGGACACCGCTTGTCAGTGAAACACTCTTAATACATTCTTTTGTTTCCAGGATAATTTCTCTCTCGGACAAGTATGAGGCTATTATGCTTATTAAGTTTTCGTCAACGGACCTGTTTCTCAGCTCCTCTAGGATGAGTTGCCACGAAGCACTATTAAATGCGTTTCTTACATCCAGTGTGATAAGTGCGCAGAGTCTGCGGTGAGCTGGCGATGTTCAGAACTTCATTAATCGCGTCAACGGTCTGTTTGCCTTTTCGAAATCCAAATAACCTGTGTGAAAGATCTCCTGTTTTATGCATTTCTAAATTGAGGCGATCAAGCAGTAGCTGCTCATATAGTTTACCCTCCACATCCAAGAGACATAAGGGTCGAAATGATAAGGGATTTTCCAGTGGCTTGTTGCCTTTCTGCAGGAGTACTAATCTGGCCCTTTTCCACTCTATTGGGAATATGGCATGCTCTGCGAGTTCATTGTAGACTGAAAGGACGTAGTCTGGTTGGCTCAGTGCAACTGCTTTGATTATTTCTGGCGGGATGCAACTAGGGCCTGGCGCCTTTTTGTTTTTAATTTTTTCAAAGGCTTCTGCAAGTTCGTGCCCTGTAAAGTTTAAACAAATGTCTAACAACTTCTTTCATGGTATCCATGATCAGTTGTACTCTGGGGGGAAAGCCCAACATTCCTTTCATTATTATTTTGTACCCATCTCCATATATATCACGATCTACATCATTACAGAGTACTTTCCAGCAGTCTTTTTCTACCTACCTACCTACTACTGTTTTCTTACAACTAACGACATCTATACTTTTGTATTAGAAACACAGTAACACTTCTAACTTATAAAATTTTTCTTTAACATTAATATCCATCTATTCTCTTTAAAACAAAAAAAAAACAAACAATTTCATGTCATGTATTACCATCTACTAAAAACTAACCTCTTTCATAAGCTAATGCTGTTTAAAGCTTAACTTGCGGTACATAAAAAAACCGTTAGAGACCCGATATGGTAAAGGTCCATGTCGTCGCAAGGCCTTTGTGGAAATCCAAGTTAAACGCACTATTGGGTGTAAAACTTGATCTTAGAAATGTTGCATCGCAATGAAAAGATGTTCTTGGTTTTAGAAACAGCGCATATACATATAATAATTTTTACACGCACCCTTGATGAGATAGCGTTTGGAGTAGCTAAAGAGCGTTTTTTACGATTTTACATAATAATTGCCCTTTTAAACTTTTCAGAGCACATCCAACTCTGAAGCGCGGAAAAATTTTCGTCGCTAGAAATAAGCTACTTAGATTATCGCAATCTTCCACATATACTACTAGAGGCAGCCCTGCAACTTGGTCATGCGAACACCAGACGTGAGAAAAAAAGAATAAGAGTACAACATTTTCCCCTCGCTTTAAGCGCTGAGTAGTGGGCGGAGAGCGCATATACTATTCTTCGCCGAGTAATCAGCACGAAAACCAAGAGAGAAAAGTTGTACTTTTATTCCTCTTTTTCTCTTACGCACACTGTGAGACTTGATCGGACATGTATTTTGGTAAAATTATAATATTTAGTAATGCAAGCTGAAAACAATAGGACTTTTAGCGCCTAAATCATTTAATTAAAATTGCACTTACTTGAAGCTTACGTTTTCAGCTTGCATTACAGATAGATAGATACAGGACCGATCAAGTCTCACGGTGTGCGTAAGAGAAAAAGACGAATAAAAGTACAACTTTTCTCTCTTTTTTTCGGGCTTCAGAGCTGGGTATGCTCTAAAAAGTTTAACAATAAAAGGGAAATTATTATGAGAAATCGTACAAAACGCTTTTAAGCTACTTCAAACCCTATCTCATCTAGCGTGAGTGTAAAAATGATTATATGTATCTGTTCTATTTCTAAAACCAAGAACATCTTTTCATAGCGATGCAAAAATTCTCAGACCAAGTTTTACACCCTAGAGTTCGTTTAACTTGGATTTCCACAAAGGCCTTGCGGCGCATCGGACCAATACCACATCGGGTCTCTAACGGTATTTTTAAAGTACCGTATGTTATAGCTTTAAACAGCATTAACTTATGCTTATGAAAGAGGTTAGTTACCGGCTTGTATCAATAAAATGTAGTAGACACGAATTATATCAGAGAACCTGTAAAAAAACACAAATTAAAAGAAATTCTGCAGTATTGGTGAATTGTGCTGCTTGTTTTTGAAGAAAATATATAAAGTTACTTTGTTGAAAAGTCGAAACAACTTTTTTTATACTTGGTGCAAGGTAATTATATTTTAAGTTTTTTTTTTCTAATTTATTTTTATTTATTCTATTATTTTTTGACAAATAGTTAACATTTAAGTTATTTTCATTTTTTCCTCTTCGTTAATATTAAACCCATTGTTTAGTCCATTGCTAAGTTTAACAATGCGTTCATTACTCGGCCGTGAGTGTATTAGGGCACAAAGGGAGCAGATAACTAGCTTCAATGAGGAAATCATAGATTTGCTGAAAAAAAATAGAAACTTTTCTGTTATTGCTGACGAACTGTATTTTTTTCTTGTCCCTTTAAACCCTTCCGTTTTCTTTCTGTATATAAGTATTTCTGTTAGACTTCAGAACATGGCAAGAGTGTCTCTGTTGAAAATATTTTAATCTTTGAATTTTGTTTTCCACTAATTGTTTTGTATTGTAATTTTAGTAAAAAGTAATAACCTTTATTTTAAACCTAGACCGTCCATTCTGGATATACGTTTAAACGCCATTGGTGACTAAGTTAAAATTATGTACATTTAACCGCGACTAAGCAAGAATACACTCGGTGTATTTAGGCACAAAGGGAGCAGATAACTAGGTTAAATAAGGAAATTATAGCTTTTCTAAAAAAAAATAAAAACCTTTCTGTTATTACTGACGAACTTCAGGACAAAACTAATAATTTGCCAAAGAAATTACAAGGTTAACTACGAGCTTGTCAAGTTTAGAGATGGTCCAATAATCACCTTAGGCTCTAAAGGGAGCGAAAAGGTTCGGAAAAAGTTAGGAAATATCGCAAGTTGTATAGTGTTGTATACAGCTGTCGCAAACGGTGCCTCAAGGATACCAGACGACCTCCCTTAGTAAGTAGTCTTACCCATACATGCGGGGCTCTGTATGGGTAGACCATTATTTTCCTAGCTACTTGTGGGAACAAAATGAAAATAAAAACTAAAAAGAATAAAAATTAGGAAGGGGCTAGGTCTGGGGGCTCCGCTGAGGGGAACTTGGATCTTAAAAAGAAAAGAAGCGACGAAGGAAGGCCCGAAATGAGGGGCACTCTGTTCCAGGGGGCTCTTCAAACGAGGCAAGACTTTCCGCTGAAAGCACGGGAGGCAAGAAAGGATCTACAAAACGTAGCACCCCAAAGAAAACGTCAAAGAGAGACGCGAAGAAAGGAAGGTTCCACCGTACGATCCCTGGAGTCTCGTACTCAGACGCCGTGCACGGCTTAAACCGGATGGCTGTTATTCCCAACGGCTACCCGGATGTTGGGCTGAGCGAGCTACAGATATGGAGGATCCAGGAGGGGGTGATGACCGAGCTCCTGAAGATCAAGAACGGGCGCAAGCCCAAGTTCAATGATACAGTGCTCCGAGAAGGGGTGGGTATTACAATCTGTGCAGACCGGGAGTCGACCAACTGGTTAAAGTTGCTGACTGCCGGTCTGCAGCCGTAGGACGGGGCTGACTCCGATGCAGTGAGGCTAGCTCAATCCCGCAGCTAAAGAAAGCGGTGGCACACATCCCTAATCCAGTGCCTCCAGTAAAGGCAGTGCTGGAGCTCCTCAAGAGCCAAAATGAGAAACTCCACACGGAGAGATGAGCAGTGTATTCCGTCGAAAAATCGGGCGAACGAGGAGGCAGAATCTTCCTGGGGTGGATCCTAAATCCTTGGAGACCCTGGACCACCTGAAAAGAAGCCCCACCTGGGAATGTCCCCGGTCCTCTTTTATTATAGGGGAAACCAGGACGTCAAAAGGAAAAAGAAGAAGGAGAAGAAAAAGGAGGACGTGGCAGCCACTCAGGTCCAACAGAACCCCCAGGGCGGGAACGAGAAAGCTGAGGCGGTAGTCAAGGCCATTGCCACTCCTGCTCGATTTGCGGAGGCGCTGGCACAGGCCTTCCAAGCTAAAGAGGGCAGGGAAGACGCTGAGGCGATACGGGTTGACGAGGGGGCCTTACTTAATCGTAAGTAGGGCAACCTTAATTTCCACAAGACATAAACAACTGGGCCCATTGCATTCTTGAACAACTGGGCCCATTGCATTCTTGGTGGGCTTAGAATAAGAAATAGAATGTCTTTAGATAAACTTGAAACATAGTAAAAAGGCTACTGCCGTTCTGGCATAGTGACTATCTATGAGGCAGACACCTGTGGTACTTATAGAAGGTACATGGTGGTATCATTAGAGGGCTTGGAACAGAAGGTGTCATCTTCAGGACCCCTAACCTGGGCTGGCCAAGGACCTGTATTGTGATGAAGGGAGTAACAGCGCTGCTGATTCCTAACCAATGCAGTTTGGCCCCATCTTAGTGGTAGTAAAAGTAAGTAATAAAGGTAATGATAAAGAACTGATAATCGCATCAGCATTCCTACCCCAAGACAGTAATGCACCTACTGAGGAACTTAGTATGGATGCTAATGCTCACCATACGGTGTGGGGAAGCACAGACATTAACTAGAGAGGAAAAGACCTGTTGGAATATCTTATGGGTACGAATATGGAGATTCTAAATAGAGGTTCGGTGGGCACCTTTTAGAATAGAATTAGAACAGAAGTTTTAGATCTGACCCTATGCTCGGAGTATAGAAGACACTGCAGAAACTAGAGAGTCTCGAATGAACCTCTCTCTTGGAGAATAAGCATACTCTTTGACCTTTTGTCTGAGAGACAAATGGAGAGAGTGGTTAGGAATCCGAGGCACACGAACTGGGAGACCTTGTCACGCTGTAGCTTTAGCTTAAGTGTTTAGGCCTAAAAACACTTTTCCAACTTTTATTTGGCCGTCGGCAGCCTTTAAAAAAAATATTATTTATTTTTTTTTTTTTATAAAATTAATAACAATTAAATAGCAAAAGTACAGTAAAGCTGAAGGTGAGTAGCAGAGAGAGCGTGCAAAAATGCCCTAACTCATTTGCCGGAGAGTAGGGGGGGTTAAACTGGGCGCCACTGCTTTTGGTGCCAGGCCTAGCAGAGACCTTCCAAGGTTTAATTGGGAACTCTCGTTCAACTTTACTACCACTCAAAGACAAGAAAAATTTTACTAGACAATATTAACATTAGAAAAAAAGGAGACACTAGGCGAGCCAAATGAAACACTATATTTAAAACAAGTAGTTAATAGAATTTATTATAAATTTGTGATTTAAAA
>JAHBCN010022497.1:0-13239 GCA_019359885.1 Listronotus oregonensis
TTTGCCATTGCGGTCAGTAGCGAATAAAAATTTTCAAAATTTTTCCCCAAAAGGAACATGGGACACACAAAAATCACGAGAAAAGAAAAGCTTGCATACCAATTTTAATGCAATTGGTGGAACATATGGATGGAGACTGAAAAGAAACGACAAAATTTTCCCTTTTTTGGAAAAAATTCGTTCATATTGGTGGCTGAAGTCTGGGGGGAGATGCAGTCCTTGTTTTTTCTGCATTCCTTAAAGTAATTGACTTGACTTTTTTTTGGTTTGGCCAGTTAACTTAACTTACTTACAGGTATCCACATAAGCAGCTTGTAAATTTAGTTGAGTAAAGGGCAAAAATATTCCTTAATCGGAATTGTTGAATGTTGGAAGTTTTATATAAATATTTTAGATCCCTTTAATTTAAAGAAATTAAAATTTTTTTTTAAAATTTGAGATTTGTCGAAAAATTTTTAAATTTAAAAAAAAAATACAAATAAAATTTGTTTTTTTTAAAGTCAATTTTTATGGGGATGATAAAAAAAATTCTTTTTTTCCCAAAAATTCCTTTATTTAAGGCCGTTATCGGGATGGCTGGAACCCAAAAAAGAAAAAAACGCTAAACCCCTTTTTACCCCCAATAAATAGAAAAAAAAGCGGGCGTTTTTAACTTTTTTTTTTGGTTTTTTACGTTTTTTTTTTTAAGGCATTTAACCCCCCCCCCCCAAAAAAAAAAAAAAAAAAAAAAAAAAAAAAAAAAAAAAAAAAAAAAAAATTTTTTTGGGGTTTTTATTAATAAAAGAAATTAAACGGATTTTTTTTTACAGACTTAAGCCCAAAATAAAATAAAAATTTTTTCTAAAAAAAAACCCAGAATATTCTTAAAATTAATAAAAAAATAGAAACTGTAGTTACATTATTCATTTGAAGTAACTACAAATTAAAAAAAATTCAGGGGTTTTTTTTTTAAAAGGGGGAGTTTTTATTTTTTTTGGGCAAGTCTGTAAAAAAACTCCTTTTTTGTTGTATTGTTGAAAGTGTTTTGACCTATAAAAAAAAATCGTAAAATCTTAAAAGGTTAAAAACGGGGGTTTCCCCCTTTTTTTGGGCCGGAAAAGAAATTTGGGGTTTTCTTCTGTCTTTTTTGCCACCTTCCGTACCATTTTTGGGTCGGAATTTCAAAAAAAATGGTTTTATGGTATCTTTCTCAAAAAAAAAGGACTTTACAAAACAAATCTTCTATTTGTATTTTTTTCGTAAATTTAATTAAATTTTTTTTTAAATTTTTTTAAAAAAATTTGGTTTTCTTTAAAAAGGTTTAAAAAAATTTTTTCATATAAAACATTGTTGAGTGATAAAATTTTAACTAGCTATGGTTTTTAGAAAACATGATATTTTGGAAAGGAATTTGGCGATAAAATTTATTAAAACACGAAAAAAAAAAAGGTTTCCTTAAAAGTGATTTTCCCGGGGGATATAAAAAATAAATTTTTTTTAGAAAATTAAAGTGCCCTTAAGGCCCAAAAAAAATTTATATATATATATATATATATATATATATATATATATATATATATATATATATATATATATATATATATATATATATATAAAAATAAAAAATAACATTATCTTTAAAATTATATTCAAAAAAACAAGTTATATACATGATATTTTTAAAAAACAACAAAACCGTTTGCTATTTTTATTACAGTAGCCTAGTTTGTTTAAAAAATTAAAGGGATGGCAGTATGAATCTTCGAAGTTTGTTAAAAATTGCAAAAAATCGAGCAATTTTTATCTACACTACAAAATCTTGACCAGTTCGTAAGTATCCCTCTTATCAAACGATAACGGCGAAATCCAGCGACCAAACGCTTTGCCGAGAAGCCATAATATACAATATGTTGTGTACATGTGCTGGCAGCGGCTACTTTGTTTTCCTTTCAGGGGCTTCGTACAACACACAAGATAAACTTTGCTGGTTACCCGTCTTCTCAGAAGTTTTTATTTCCTGTTTTTTGCGGCTTTGAGCGGTATAAAGAGTTATCTGTTGCAGGAAAATTAAAAACTTCTCTTGGGTTTTAAAAATTGGGTTTGTTTGTTTTGTGATAAAGAATGTAACTTTTTTTTCAAAAAATTTAAATACCCTGATATTTTTTTAGTTGAATTCTAAAACATAAAAATAGCTCTAAATAATGTCATAAACATTATTTCAGAAATACTTTTAAGGGAAATCCTGAAGACAAATATTTTTAAAACTTTTAATTGTAGTTTTTCTAGTTTTTTTTTGTTATTGGGCAACATTTTTTTGGTACCGTTTTTTTTTTTTAATTTTTGGAAGATAATTCCCTGTTTTTTTAAATTTTGCTACGTATAAGATCTAGAAAGACAATTTTACACTTACGTTTGTAAATAGATATTTATGTCGCCAGGATGCAAAAAGCTTAATAGGTATAGACGATGCTGGACTTTGCAAATCCCGAGAATTGATGGGTTATTTTTTCCCAAACTACATATTACATTTTTCCGGGCCCGGGGGAACCTTCTACTTAAATCTAAAATAAGTAGTTCACAACTATTCTTAATAGTACAATACTTATACATAATAAGTAATAATAAATATTTCACTCATGTATAAATTTTTCCATAAGACACGTTAAAAATCAAAAAATTTCACGTAAATTTAACGTTGCCCAGACAACGTGGTATTTCCACTTACAAACACAGAACAATCGAACCTGTTTGTTTGTATTGTCAATTAGAAACGTCAAAATCAGTCAAAATGAGTCGATTTGGTCATGTACACGATGAAGAAGTAGATAAAGTAATTAAAAAAAAAATTTCAGTTATAGTTTTAATTACGTTGCATGAAATTGAAAATTGTATGACAAAAAAAACCATTTTAATAGTATAATACTCCCATATTTCTCCATTCTAGAAATATTCTCCCTAAATACCGCTCGTGCATAAAAATTAACCAGATAATTTTCATTTAAGCTTGTTATACAAATTCCACTCGTTCTTATTATAAATAACAAGCTTTCATGATAATTATCGGTCATTTTTAAACACTTCTGGTATTACCCCCGAAAAAAACATAAAAAGATCTATAAAGTGGCTCGTCCATGGGTTATGTCCATGGACGAGCCACATTTTAATCTTATTATTTCGGTATTATTTTTAAAGCATTAAAAAAAATTTCAAAAAAAAATTGTTGACACAGCTGAATAAGCAAAAGTTTGCTATTTAAAAAAAAGTATTTTAACAAAATAATTAAAATCAATGAAAATTGGTAAATTATTTTCTAAAATATTTGTGATATTCTAACCTACTTTAATACAACTACACATTTACTAGTCTATTTTTACTACACATATAAAAAAAACTTTATTTCTCGAGTCCAACTTAGGCTTTAGTAGTAGCAGTAGCTTTGTCGGAAATCAAAAATTAATGGTTCTACTTCCGTTTTGAGAAAATTTGGGAAAAAATCATCTGTCCAGGCAGTTTTTAAAAAAGGGCAATTCGTTTGCTTTCAGTTATAATGATTCTCTAAATAAAGGGACTTTAAAAAACATGTGTTTCCAGTTGTGTAGATAAAAAATTGTATATATAGTGTGTTCGGAAATTGGCGATTATCAAAGAAAGAAAATCCCAATAAAATTCCCAATACCACCTACTTTATATTCATTATAAGCAATTTGTTATTTGTTAAAATGTTTAAAAAACTTCAGAAGATTTAAATTTTGTCCAATTAATAGCTAATTGCCCATTTTTAAACTTTTTTAAATTTTTTTAATTAATTAAGTAGGTATTTTGTTTAGTTAGGTGCAAGTTGGCTTAAAAACAAATGATCACTGCAATATTTTATATAATATTTAATCAACAAACATGAATAACATACGGCCAGCTTTTTATGTTTTCAATTTGAATTAAAATAAAATGAAATTTGAAAACTTTGAAATATTTAATATTATTATAGTTTATATTAAAAGCGGAAAAAGGTGCAAGTTCCTTACAGATGTATTTCTCTAGGTATCAAGAAAGAAGGCAACCAAGCATTAATATTTTCAAAAGACTAGAGGAAAACCTAGTTGCCTATGGATTGTTAAAAAAATATTTTAAAAAAATAATAAAAATAAATAACATATAAATAATAAAGTAATAAAAAATATTATTAAATATTAAAAAAAACAATTTATAATAAAATTTTATACAAAGAGTGCAAAATTTAAATATTATGTTTGAGTTCTTTATTTTTTTTTCTATAAAAATTTTGTTTTTTTCCACAAATAACTAATGTTTTTGAAAATAATATTTAGGTATGTCATATCAATAATAATGCTATTTTATTTAAAACAAATAGTATGTATATATATATATATATATATATATATATATATATATATTATTCTTTAAAGGCCATCATATTAAAGTTGCTCCCTTTAAAAACCCAAAAACACATCTTGTAAAATAAAATTTTTAGGTTCAGTAATTAAAAATATGTAACAATAATATTATGTATATTACAAAAAATGTAAACTGTTTTTCACATAATGAAGTTATTTTCCACTTAAATGCAGGTAGCAGTAAGTAGATTGTTACTAATATTTTTATTTTTTTTAAAAAGGGTTATTATAATTTTTTTAATATTAATATAAAAAGTCATTTCATAATTGTATTTCCTTATTGTAGCCCTGAGGAAGAAAATAAAATTTTTGAAAAACTTGGAGTAGCACAAAAGCATTTTCATTTAGCAAGCCCTCCAAGACTGATACACCAATAAATCAAATTTTTGTTTTACTAGTGCTACCCTTCTTATATATATATATATATATATATATATATATATATATATATATATATATATATATATATATATATATATATATATATATACAGGGTGATTCAGAAATGTCAATACTTCAGGGACGTAGTCAGGGTCAAAATAAACA
The DNA here is from genome assembly GCA_019359885.1 of Listronotus oregonensis. Classification (NCBI taxonomy): domain Eukaryota; kingdom Metazoa; phylum Arthropoda; class Insecta; order Coleoptera; family Curculionidae; genus Listronotus; species Listronotus oregonensis. The sequence continues at coordinate 4,938 of JAHBCN010022497.1, forward strand.
TAAAAGTCTTTACAAATATGGGTCCGCAAGGCCTTCATTTCCAGATAAGGGTGTTCACCAGAGAGCTGACATGTGTTTAGAAGTAAATGGGAGAATTTTTAAAAATTATAAAACCTAGCATGTTTTATCTAACATAATTTAAGAACAATTATTTAATTATAAATTAAAAAAAAATTGTTAAGTTATACATTTTGGTTTTTTTTTTTTTTTGCTCAAAAAACGATGGTCGTATTTTTTTAAATCCAAATATCTCGAAAAGGGTTTCTCATATCAACTTTTAACAAGTATACCTTTTTGACGAAAATAATATAACAATTATTTTTACTTAAAAATGTAATACAGGGTCGTACGAAAAAGTTGCAATGTATCAAAATAGTAAAAAGACGTGTAGGTGGCTCCCCTACAAGCAAGAGCCGCAAAAAGATGAAATTCAAATTTTTCATACCAAAAAACCCCCCGGGTACCAATTTTTTTGTCCAATACTACACTATCATAGATTTTATTAAATAAATAGAAAAAAATTTAAAAAAAAATTTTAACACCCTGTATTAAGGAAAACGAAGGCCCTTTCGGACCCATATTTGTATAGACTTTTAGGTTTATTTATTTTTGAACCCGACTAAAGTTTCTGAAATTAACATTTCTATATATCTATATATATATATATATATATATATATATATATATATATATATATATATATATATATATATATATATATATATATATATATATATATATATATATATATATTTATATATATATATATATATGTTATTAAAAAACTTTTAAAAGGGTTACAGGATGTAATAGGTAGATACCACATTTTAATGAGCGATAGTGAAGCTCAAAACAAGACATAAAAGCCAAAAACACATGGGTAAAATGTAAATTATTTTTAAAATATTGCTTTTTAAAGTTTAAAAAAATCTGGCAACACCACGCACACTTTATCACATCGAGTTGAACGTCGAACGTTTTTTACGTGGTTTTACATATTTACACTTTCTTTTACGACATGTTTATTTACATAGTTGCGGCTGGTGCACAAGAGCTGCAGAACCTTCAAAAAAATTAGAAAATGATAAAAATTACTTCGTACAATTTACTTTAATAGTTAATTTAAAATTAAATTTAAGTGAAAAACAATAAATTATTATTTGACTTATTTTCTAATTTTTATGGAACTATGCAGCTCCGCAAACCCTTCTGCCCGAGCCTCCCCTGCGGAAAACTTACGTTTTTTTTTAGTTTATTCGGGGTGTTTATTTGTAATTAAAAAATATTTGTTCTTACCACAAAATTAAGCTGAATATCCAATTTAGGAACACAAATTATTATGTTTTAAAACAGTACTTTTATTATTGCTTATATATATATATATATATATATATATATATATATATATATATATATATATATATATATATATATATATATATTAGTAGTTCTAGATGATTCTTTCCGCGCATCGATCCGGATCAGGCGTTTATTTCGAAATCTTGACGTCATACATTAATTAGGAATCTTGGGTGAGGCTTATTTTAGAGTACTGCGCATGCGCTAAAAAAATGGCGCCTGTCACCTGTAAAAATGTCACCTGTCAAATGTTACCTGTCAACTGTCATATTTCGCGAACCACGTGTCTTGGGAAATTTAGTTTTACGTGGATGAGTTGTATCTTAGGGTCTTACGCATGCGCAAAAAAAATGGCGCCGGTCACCTGTCAAATGCCACCTGTCAACTGTCATATTTCGCAAAACCTACGTGACTTAGGAAATTTAGCTTAGGGTGGATGAGTTGTATTTAGGGTCTTACGCAAGCGTTAAAAAATGGCGCCTCACCTGTCAAATGTCAGCTGTCACCTGTCATATTTCGCGAACCATATTAGAACCTGCTTACGTGGATGAGGCATATCTTGGGGTCTTAATGCGTTAAAATAATGGCGTCTGTTAAATGTCACTTGTCAAATGTCAAACCTAAAAAGGGGTGGGGCCCCCCTGCGCTTAAACGCCAGACCGGGGGTGTAGACCTGGGGCTTAGGCGTGGGGTGAAGGCCTTATTATTATATTAATCTTACAATTTTTGAATAGTAAATAATAAAACACATTGTATATATTAAATTAATTTATTTAAACCACATATACAGGGTGAATCAAAAATAAAATACTTTTAATTTTTTCAACTTAATAAAATTACAATACACGTTCTACTAACTATACTTAACCAAAAAAATTTCAAAAAATGTATCTATATCCAAACCTATGAAATAGGATATTTAATTAAAACCCGATTTTTAGTATGTGATTTAAGTTTATCTCCCAAAAAAGTAATTTTATCATCAAATTTTAACTTTTCTGCAGAAATCCTTGGTACTTTTATTTTTTTTGTTTTAAAAAAATTTTTTCAGGTAGTCAATGCAAAAATTTTTCCAATCTTAATGGAAACATAATAGCAAATTTTAAACCATTTAAAAAAAGATACCTTAAACCCTTTTCCAAGTCAACATTTATTCATGTAACCATACAAAGTCCTTTTGGAATATTTTAAAATTTTCTTTTTTTAAGCTTTTTTTTAGATGATAGGGGTGTTTAAATTACGTCCCAATTTGTCGAGAGTCATCGTGCTAATGATACTGCATCACCAATCAGTTTACAATATATCACCCTTTTTTAAATCTTCAAGTCTTATAATCTCGTTTTCATTAGAGTTATTAAAAGCTACCTTCTTGCATTAACAATTTTAATCTATCCACAAGCTCATTTGGATCCCCAGTAAACGTAGTAATTTTATTATTGGAAAATGTTTGAATCAGGTAAGAAACCAGACTGACTATCGATTGGTAAGCCAAACCCCCGAGGCTGTTGTGCACGTGTAATTCGTAATTGTTGTCACGTTCTTTTCTTTTTGCATTTTTCCCCTTTTATACGTTAAAAAATGGTTTAATTGTTGCATATATTTAACACCCCTATTTTCATGTTGTTCCTTTTCATTAAAATTTCTTTGCTAGCATTTGTTGCAAAATAATTTTTTAAAGGTTCGCTCATCCGGCGGTCAATTTTTTTTTTAATGGATTGGGCTTAAAAAAAGTTCAAAGTCCGGAGTTCCAGAAATTTTTTTCCTTTTAAAATTTCCGGCCAAAAAGCCGAGAATCCCCAAAAATTAGATGATCGGTGGCTAAATCAAGTTTTAAAAAAAGGGATCGTACTCGTTTTCCATCAGTTATAAATCCTTTCACATAATTTCTCGGTACCCATCATACTGATCTAGATATTCCCTAAAGGATTCTTCCGTAATACTATCCATTTGAACAGGGTTATATTGAGGGTCGACTCTGAACTCGTCGTCAAAATAACTTTCACAGGGTTATGTTCATACATAGTTCTGTTTAAATCAGCTTCCCCGCCATCGTTCATATCCTGAGCCATTGGTGAACTATCTTCTCGTGTCTCGACATTAATTGAATTATCGTTATATTCTTCCTCTTCATGAGCAGCTAGCTCGTCATGTTTTTGAACAGGGTCAGTAAAATTAAGTGGAAATCGTGGTTTTTTTTTTACTGTCGAAGAAAATTGTTCACTTTGTCGTCTTTTTTCAACTTGGGTGTAAATGGTGTAGATTTTTACCATACTGCATCGACTCGGATATTAGTTTTGCAAAAAAGGGCTATACGTATTCTCCAATGTAACAGCATTTTCATAAAGGCCAGCTTTAAGAGAATCATATAGTCTTTTTTTCATTACGCAATGTTCGTCAAGAAATTGAAGAATGTTTGGATTCCCCTTGCAAAACCCCCTTCTTTTTTTGGTCGCTGATCACCGAAGGGTTTTGATATTCTTTAAATTGCACCTCGGCTTGCTCACCCAATTCCCTCTTTAAATCCAAATATTTTTTTCGAATACTATTGGGAAACTTCAATTTTTCCCCCCCTTTAACATCGTTTAAGCTTGTTTTAAAACCATTTCAGAACCCTTCTTTTTAAAATTTTTAAGGTACAAGTGTTAATAATTTCTTCCCAGCAAACCCCCTTCCCCCTTTTCCCCCAAATAACGGGGCCATTTTTCAAAAACGGCACTGTATTTCCAAATAACGGCACCGTTTTTTTAAAAAACCCTGTATTTTAAATAACGGCACCGTTTTTAACGGTACTGTATTTCCCAAAAAACGGCACCCCAATAACGGCACCGTATTTTTTAAATAAACCGTTTTTAAAAAACGGCACTTGTATTTTCAAATAACGGCACTGTATTTTCAAATAAAGGCACTGTATTTTCAAAAAAACGGCACTGTATTTTCAAATAACGGCACCGTTTTTTCCCAAAAACGGCACTGTATTTTCAAATAACGGCACCGTTTTTCCAATAACGGCACTGTTTTTCAAATAACGGGACTGTTTTTTAAATAACGGCACTGTATTTCCAAATAACGGCACTGTATTTTCAAATAACAGCCCTTTTTTTTAACCAAAGGATCCCTTTTCCTCAAGTAGCCTCCTAGATGCGTGTTATCGTAATGACTGGTTGATGTACAATGACTTACAGAGTTAAGAGAAGCTGGTATTTATTAGTTAATATTCTTAACTTTAGATGCGTGTTACTGTAATGACTGGTTGATGAACAAAACTGCAGAGTATGGAGGGTATGTATTTATGTTAATATTCTTATATGTTGTGCCCAGTGGTGGAAAAATTCCAAAGATTTCCCTTACTATTACTTTTATTTAATAAATTATTATCACAGTCATTTTCATACAATATACAAATTGAGAACGCGTAAAAAAATTTGGGGGGGAGCGAAGGTGGGACGAGAGGGAAATTGGGGGGCTGCCGGATCAAAACAGGACGTTTCCCCCGCTGCCGTGGGCTACTGGAGGCTTTCTGGTGTGGCGCCTGCGCTCATACATTACACACCCTCACCCTTGTCTGCTGGACCCTTCTTGTAGGTAAACCCCTTTTTTTGGGGGGGAAATAGCATAATAAGTAATTTTACTATATCCCTTTTAAATTTTTTCCAACGTCTCTCTGCAAACTACTTAATATTTTAATTATCACACTCTAACGGTTTTAATACATTACTACTTTAGTTATTACCCTTTGATTTGTAGTGAGATACTTTATACAATATTTATAACTATGTTTATACATTTACTTAATGAGAGCCTGCAAAAAAACGTTTCGGGTTCAAACATGCCCCCCATAATGTCATGAAATAAAAATTTTTTAAATTTAAGCATAAATTAATTTCCTGTAAAAAAAAAAAAATTTATCGACGTCTTTTGGACTTGTGCCTGAAACAAAATAAACTTATTAAAAATGATATTTTACTAAGATTTCGATAAATTTTTTTGGGGTTTTTTTTGGCTCTAGTCCTTGTCCTTCTCCCCCCGCTTTGTTCAAAAAGTTTTTTTGCATATTTCCCCTCTCTAATTTTGGGTTTTTAGGTGTGGAATCACCCGTGTCAGAAAGGTTGCTTCGTGGCAATAGTATGGGAAGGTCTCAGCTTAACTTTTTTTCTGTTGGTTGTTTAAATCCTCCGAACTTTCCACTATTTCTGGGTTTTTTGGCCCTGTATGACTACTTTAGCAGGTTGACTTTACTGGTTGGGTTCTTTTGCAGTAGTATATTGGTTGTCCACATTGGGGTTTCGGGCTGACTAGGCTCTTCTTCCATATCCTCCGTGTTCTGCTGCTCTTGCCTCCGAATACTTTTTTAGACTGCTATAGTATCGAAATGGTGAGTTTATCGATCTTGGTTGTTTTTTGAGCTTCTTCTTCTCGTTTTTAAATCTGGATTTTCCTTTCACTCCTATGGATCTGGTTGCAGTGTCTTTTCCATAGTTTGCTTTTTTTTCCCTTTTAATAGGTATGTTGATTTCCCTATTTGTTTTTCGATTTTGCTAGAGTCCTTTTTCCCGTTTAAAGTTGTATAATCTGCTACCATTACTTGTTCTCCCATTTAAAACTCGCTCTGCCCCCCAAAGTATTTCTTTTTTTTTTCTTGTGCTTCCAGTTGTTTTTTAAGTGGTTGGCAAGGCTGTTCCTCACCCAAATTCTTGATTCTCCCCTCATTACATCCAATCTAATTCTCAGTTCTCTGTTCAGCATTAATTTGGCTGGTGTTTCACCTGTACTTGAGTTTTGGCTTGCCCCATAACTTAATAAAAATTCTGAGATAATCATAATATATTTTTTTTTATTTGCTGGATCTGCTAGTCTTGTTTTTAAATTCTTTTTAAAAAATTTTTACAGCATTTTCTGCTAATCCATTGGATTGCGGATTATGCACTGGTGAAGTAATATGTTTAATGGATTTTTTATTAAGAAAATTTTGAATATTTTTGCTGTAAAATTTGCGACCATTATCTGTGACTAATGTTTTTGGCAATCCCCACCTTGCAAATAAAAAATTTTTATTTTCTCTTCCGTTTTTAACAGATGTCATAGATCTCATTAAGAATACTTCCATCCATTTACTATAAGCATCCACAGCTATTAAAAAAAATTTTTTCCCCACTGGGCCACAATAGTCCATATTTTACTCGCCTCCAAGGTGCGGACTCAGCCCTCCAAGGGGGTGAACCGCCTCTCGGTGGTGCCTTTTTTTTGCAGGCAGACACACCCGACTTACATTTGGGTTTCTATATCTATCTTTTTTTGGGCCCAAAATACATAAGAACGTGCTAAGCTTGTTTTGACAATGCCAAAAAGGCTTGAGTGAAGCTCTGACAGTATCTTTTTTCGTAATATGGAAGGAATGACTATTCTATGACCCCCAACAGTATACCTTTTTCCACTGTTAGTTGTTTTTTTTATGGTTTTCAGTGATACGATTGAATCTGCAACTTTTCCTGGCCATTGTCCCACCCCCACATACTTTATAACCTCCCGCCCCCTCCTGGGTTTTCTGTCCCGATCTCCTCGTTGTTCATTGGCCTTCCCTTTTACTGTTGTGGGGAAGTGAAGGTATTGTCCTTTGTCTCCGGTTCTCTAAAATTTGCATTATTTTTTATAGGATATCGTGAAAAATAATCTGCTATATAATTTTCTTTGCCTTTAATAAACTCTATTTTATACTGAAATGTTGACAGATAAGCCGCCCATTTTGAAGCCTACTTGCATCATCCCGCGGTATGCCTTTTTTGTTCTCCCTAAATGCCCAAGAGTGGGTTTTCTCCCTTTAAAAAAACTTTCCGTACAGGTATTGATACCACTTACTCACGGCCCAATATAGCTAGAGCTTTCCCGATGACATGTCGGGTAGTTCTTTTTGCTTTAGTTAAGGTCCTTTACGCCCAAAAAATATTGGTTTTTTTACTCCATTCTTCTTCTATGGGCTAAAACTCCTGATATCCCCTTTTCCCGGCTTTGCATGTCAGGATCAGTGGCAAATTTGGATCGTAGTGCACTAAAATTAAAAAAGAGGCCCAAATTTTTTCTTTTTCTTGCTCGAAAGCTTTTTTGTTTGTTGTTGTTTGTTTGGTTTTATTTTATTTCAAATTACATTAAATCAATACAATATAATGTACAGACAAAAAATAAAAAAAGAAATGGCGTCAAAATAAAAAAAAATTAAAAAAACAATGCCAAAAACAACAAAAACACTAAAACTAAAAACTGTACAATTTTCAAATATCACTATCATACACTCAAATACTCTTCCAAACTATAAGGCTCCAAATTGATCAATAACGTTTTTTGTTTCCTTTTTAAAAACTTTTTCAATAGTTAGATTTCTTATATTTGTATCCAATTTTTTTGGGAAAAATTTAATTCCCATGTGGGAGGGACTTTTTTCTGTTAAAGGTTTCCCATGTATTGGGTAACAAATATTACTAGTTCTTGTATTATAATTATGATTCGAGTTCATATTAAATAGGTGTCTATTTCTAAAAAAAAATAAAATGTTTTCATATATATACAAGCCATATATCGAAGTATTTTTTTTGCTTTAAAAAAACCCCCGACAGGATTGTGATAGGACATTTTAAATAATATTCCCAATGATGCGCTTTTTTAATTATAAAAAATGTTTTGAGCCCTAGAGTTTGATGCCCAAAAAAAATTTTACCATATTGAACTGTTCCCCCAAAATTTGCAAAATACAGGATTCTGCAAGCTGTCTCATTCAAATATTTTTTTAACGGTTCGTATACAAAAACAAATTTGGTTTAGCTTTGTTGTTAGTTCTTCAAAGGCTTGTCCAATCTAAAAACTCATTTATATAGACACCCGAAATTTGGTGTTACTACTAAGAGTGAAATTATTATTTTTAATTGAAACAGATGCTGGTTTGAGAGTTTTTATT
>JAHBCN010022498.1:0-13334 GCA_019359885.1 Listronotus oregonensis
GATGAAGTCATAGATAAAGGATTACTATTATGGGAATAGAAAGGAAAGTTTTAACCTTATATTTGATCAGTGCGGCCAACGCCACCTGGCGGGTTTAGGAAATAACACCGACTAAAAATGTGGCGGGTTCTTAAAAATTTTCGTTTTTATAATTTTATTTTTAATTAAAAGAAAAACAACAAAAAAAAACAATTGTATTTGTTTTTAATTCATATATTTTTATATACAATTATGATTATTATGATTTATTCTACCGGGTGACAACGAAATCACTACCCAGCTCTTTATTTTTTTAACTGAAAACGTATGGCTTTCAAATTTTAAGATGACATATTATATCATAAGATGCCGATTTTGGATAGCATAACATGTGTCTATCACTTCCGGTTTCACCGGAAACGACATCAACTTTGATTTTTTCAATGGAACACCCTGTATATTTTTCGGAATTTGGATTCTACGGATGATTTCTGATATAAAATCTTTATTATATCCCATACCTATCTCTGCTTGTTTTTGAGAGAAGGGCGATTGAAGAGGTCCAAACGACCACACATTATGCAGTTTTATGGGAAAACAAATAAAGGTTATAAAAATTTTATATGTTTAATTTAATTCTTTCTAAAGACCCTATCTGTGGGAGTCATAATAAAACTACTTCCGGCTTTACCGGAAGTGCTGCGAAAATTGACTTTTCTAATAATGTTACTTCAAAAATTTAAATGCAACACCCTGTATATTTTTTAAAATTTGGATTCTACGGCTTATTCCTAATATAAAATCTATATTATATCATATACCTATCTTTTTTAGTTTTTGAGAAAAAAACTAACAAAGATAGATATATGATATAATAGAGATTTTATATCAGGAGTCACTTGTAGAATCCAAATTCTAAAAAATATACAGTGTTGCATTAACATTTTTCAAGTAACATTATTAGAAAAGCTAATTTTCGCAGTACTTCCGGTAGAGCCGGATGTAGTTTTATTATGACCTTCACAGATAGAGTCTTTAGAAAGAATTAAATTAAACATAATACATTTTTATAACATTTATTTGTTTTCCCATAAAACTGCATAATTCGGTATTTAGACATCTTTAATCGCCATTTTCTCAAAAAAACCGAAAATAGGTATAGGATATAATATAGATTTTATATCAGAAATGATCCATAGAATACAAATTCCGAAAAATATACAGGGTGTTCCTTTGAAAAAATCAAAATTGATGCCGGTTCCGGTTAAACCGGAAGTGATAGCCACATGTTATAATATCCAAAATCGGCATGTTATGATATAATATATCATCTTAAAATTTGAAAGTCATACGTTTTTATTCAAGAAAATAAAGGGCTGGGTAGTGATTTCGTTGTCACCCGGTATAATAATATTATGCAAACGTCAAAAGGTAAATTACTATTAGGTAATAAAATTCTTAGAATTAATCAAAACTCTTTTTCTGCAAAAAGTACTAAGAAACAAAGACGGAATTGCATCCTGTTTTAAGGTAGATTTATTTCTGGTTCCATTAACATACCGAGCTTCTGGACTAAAATGAATAATATAAATACGGTATGACTTTCGGACTTTTTCCATAGGCTTCACCTTTAAGTCTTTTCGGCTAATTGCATTAATCCAAATATCGTATAGCTAATACAAAATTTTACTTTTTGAGTTTTCTACTACAATTCACAGTCAAGAAGAAAATTTTAGGGAGAAACGAAAATAAGTTTGGGATAAACACTGGGCATTTTAGGCCAATTATTTTAGCAAAAATTAAATAATTATTAGCACAGGCATGAACGCTAGGATATTTTTTACTTACCCCTTGATCTTTTGGAAGAATTTGCATTTGAGAATCCTTATTATAATTGTTACAGCCATTAACACAGCAGTTAAAAACTATGGCAAAAAAAATTCACAATTAATAAAAAAGTACAAAAATAAAGCTGAAATTCAAATAAAAGACGAACATTAAAACCAATACAAATCCACAATACTCAAAATCAAAAATGTCATCGAGTGACGCAACACGCATTTGCGATAATTTGCGAAGTTTTGTTGAGCCCTCTGGTGAGTTTAGAAAAAAATAATTTTCACTATTTTTAGTAAACTGTTACGGTAATTAAAGTTGCCCCGGCATGGATGATGTATATATATTGCTATGGTATATGGTAGCAAAATCAAACCACCAATTCAGGTAGCATAAACGATTATCAGAGGTAGCATGCATGATTATCACTTATTATTCACTCCTTTAATATAGGGAAAAATACACTATAAGTTGTATAATCGAATGTAATGCAACAAGATGTTTAGTAATTACCGTACAATACTTTTCCTTTCACGCACCGCGTTACTCAGGAAACACAACGACTCCGTAGGATATTATACACTATACAGCGAATAAGAAAAACTCTACACCACAACTTAAAAAATAGTAACACAAAATAAAATTTTATATGACCATTACCACTTTTGGTAACGAGCTACTACCAAATCTCGTTTTATTTGTCATTATAGGTTTGACAGTAAAAATGATTTAAGATATAAGATGAAGTATACATAACATATGAGGTTATGGTATACAGGGTGTCCTGATGAGGTCGTCCTACGGCGATATCTCGAGAAATCTTTATCGCTTAGCTTTTGGAAAAAAATATTTATAGTAAAACCAGCCTTAAGAAAATGCTGAAAATTATTTTCAAATTTCTAATTCCACCGCTAGAGGGAGTAAAACTAAGAACACAATTGAAATCATGGACTATTAAAAAATATTCTATATTAACTTATGTCGTGGATAATTTTCTCACAAACTATGTAAAATAAGGCAACTTTCTTCTTTTAAACGTTTTTTTCTAACCTAATCGTTATTAAGTAATTTTACATTATCTTTTATTCTATCACCGAGGCATACGATATACTCGCCGTTTTTTTTTTTTAATTTTTAAAATGTCTCTACAGCTGCAACAATATGCCATAAGATATTTTAAAAGACGGCAATTTAATAAAAAAAAGTGTTTAGACGTTTGACAATTTGTTTAAGAAAAACTGGAAATGTGCACTCTAAGCGGACAAAACTGCTTTCATAGGAAAAAAAGTGACATAGGTGCGCTGACCGAAACGGATAAATCCGTTTTAAGAGGTGCCAGTTAAGGTCACGAGCAGACAAAGGTGCGCCGACCGAAACGGGTGAATCCGTTTCGTAAGGTGCCCCTGAAGTCACCGGCGCCTGTCTTACGGGGAAGGGCTAATCCATCCCGAACAAACAGGTGCTTAGAAAGAGTTCCCTGAATCCAAACAGAAGGCGGACGGAACAAACAGGTGCTTAGAAAGAGATCCTTTTATAGGGAAACAACAAGGGTAACAAGGACCTGGTAGCTACCCAAGTCACTAGACCGGAAGAGGAGACACGGACACCAGAACACATCAGAACACATATTGTGCTCGTGTCCGGTAGTGACACGAGTGAGAGGAGAAGTAAGAACTCTCTCGCAATCTGGTATCGGATTCATTAGAAGTCTGATCCTATTAGAAGAAATATTAAAAGGTGTGAGCCACAATAGACCGAGCGGTCGCAGTGGATGGCGTAAAAAGTCCACCCACTTTAAACCTACCCCTACCTACCCTACTCTATTCTAGCACAATGAAGATATAATTAACCAGAGCCCGTAGATAATAATAAATCAGCTATTATTATTCACGAGCCGTGTAATTATGAATGTTGTTATTAAATTAATAATAAACAAATAATAATGATATTATTGATATTATTTAATATTCGTAGAAAAATAAATGGTTTTTGTTGTCATGGCATTCTTAATAACAACGCCGCGTTGTTTATCTGACAACTTAAAATAGGAGAGAGTACGAGCAATGCAGTTTTTCGGCAATAAGTCGAGAATTAATTAAGATATTGAATTGCGATTTTAAGCAGTTTCTTAACTTTTTATGCTCTTGTTAGTGGGCTTATACTAAGAATACCATTGCATTTAAATTTTTCGAAAAAATTGACAAAATTTATAACTTTAACACAAATTAGTCTCCAGGGATAAAACAAAAAAATAAATTAATTTTATTAATATTTTATCTTAAGCCCTGGTTAAGTCTTTTTTAAACAAGACATAGGTTTTCAAAATCGGTTAAGCCGAAGAAAAGTTATTTAATTTTTATTAAATGTACATTCGCTTCTGCGCCCTGCCTATATTTGACAGGTTAGGGAAAAACGCCTAATAGAAATAAGTTTTCTTATTTTACATAGTTTGTGAGAAAAATATCATCGACATAAGTTTATATGTAATATTTTTAAGTAATCCGTGTTTTCAATTATGTTCTTAGTTTTACGCCGTCTAGCGGTGGAATTAGAAATTTAAAAAATAATCCAGAATTTTCTCGAGGCTGATTTTACTATAAATATTTTTTCCGAAAGCTATGCGATAAAGGATTTTCGAGATATTGCCGGAGGACAACCTTATTAGGACACCCTGTTTAGTAGCGAAATTGGTACTAACGCATTTACAAACGTTATTTATATTTAAAAGTGACACCAAATGAAATAATGCGTAGTTTGTCCCAATGTATGTGACCAAAGACATTATGAGATGTGAGGTAGACGTCATTGTCGCATGTATTTAATGTATAAAATTTTCCCGCCAAAACGGGTTCATCACAAAACAGCAAAAAATCCACGGGCAAAATGCTAGTTCTCTATAAGTTAAGTTATAGTACGCTTATGCCACAATCTGATTAAATCTATAAATCCACCCGAACATTTTTTGCATCAATTTTGGTTAATTGGGATTTTATTTTTTTTATTTATAAAACAAATAATTAACCATAAATAGACACACGAACAGGCACACATATAAAATTTACAAGAAAAAAAACTTTTTTCGTGTGGCTTTAAAACGTTAAAAAAATGTAAAACGAAAATACAAAAAAATCTGACTACAAGGCGTACGATATAATGCATTGTGTTTGTTTGGTAGAATAACGAGAAAGTAAGAAACTGATTAAACTTTTATGTCAACAAGTACTTCTTATCTGAGTATCAATAACGAGTTTGTTTGCTAGTCAATGTTTCCTTTTTATCCCGTTTCTGAATTATTCAAAAGTTTGCGAAGAAGAACGAAAACCCTTGCGTGTCGGAGGTACATTTTCTCGAAAGACGCCATATATAACTTCTTTCTTGCCTTATTTAATTTTCTAAAATCAAGCGTTCAATTTAATGTAAATTTGTTTTCATTTAGGATTTTAAATGCAATTAATTGAAAGAAATGGGACGTTAATTTCGTTGATTAATAGTGCTAAAAGTACAATTTTTATGTTACACAGGGTGTCCCAAAATTGGTGGGCAATAATAAATTACCGAAATTATCATTGAAAATTATCGGTTGTTGGCCATAGATTAACTTGTATCTGTTTTTTTTTTGTTATTTTTGCATTACCTTTTACGTACCTTACCAAATTATAATTTTTGTTTTGAGAGATGTGCCAAGTATATTTTTTCTGGATAGCAAGTTATAGGACAGTAACAATGTTGGCACCAAAACATATTATTATTCGCTATTTGTATACGTATTGTTTTTAAATAAAATTATTTTTGAAATAATATGTTTATTAAATGTAAAGATAATTAGAATATGACAACTAAAATATCATTAATTTATTTTATTTGTTTTATTTTATCCATTGGGTTGGCCATTTTTTTTGTTATTTACCATAATTATAATACACTAGCATTTCGCCCGCGGCTTCGTTTGCGTGGACTACGCAATTTTGGCTGTTTTGGTTTTTTCCCGTGCCCGTGGAATATTGCTCCTTCCTTCCCTTCTACTCCATGGTGTCACATTACATTACGCTCCCCTCACTTTGTCTTCCGTCACACAATACGCGGTGAAGCGTGCGTCGTAAGTTGAGCAATTTTTATTTAATCGTATTTCATTTGTTAATATTTTGTAATATCAATGCGGTTTTATACAAATTCTCATCTTACCTCCATTCTACTTATTTACGTGAAAGTTTTCTAAAAGCCTTTTTTAGCTGACTTCTGGGTAATCAGAAGCCTAATTATTAACTCCTATAATAACAAATTCAAAAATAACGTTTTTTTAACCATTTCCATTTTAACACCCTAAGAGATGTAATTTTAAAAACTTTAAAATAGAATATTTTTAATCGTAATCAATATCCTACATACCAATTTTCATAATTCTAAGTCCAGCAGATTCTACCAATATAGTGGGGAGTATCCTAAAATCCTTTCTTATTTGACGTCTCCTATTTTTCTAGGTAATCAGAAACCTAATTACTAACTCCCATATCTACAACTTTAAAAATTACATTTTTTTTTTTAATACAAACTTTTATCCTTATTTTAACTCCCTTCTCCTTCCCCCCCGCAAGCGATGTAATTTAATTTAAATTTTAAAACAGATAATTTTTATTCGTAATCAATAGCTAACATAACAATTTTCATACTTCTAAGTCCAGAAATGACGAAATTCGATTTAAACTTTCACCCTTCATTCTACCTCCTTAGGGAAAAAGTTTTTTTAAAATACTTTCTTAGCTAACGTCTTCTATTTTTCTGGGTAATCAGAAACATAATCACCAATTGCCATATTAACAACTTCAAAAATGACAATTTTTCTATATAGATTTTCATTCTCCCCCCAAGGGTTGTAATTTTAAAAATGTTTAAACGGATAATTTTTATTCGTAATTAATAATCTACATAATAATTTTCATACATCTGAATCCAGAAATGACGAAGTTCCACACAAACTTTTACCCCTTCCTCACATTCTACTCTTTCAGGTGGAGGAAAATTTCCTAAAATCCTTTCTTAGCTAAAGTCTCCTATTTTTCTAGGTAATTAAAAGTCTAATTACCAACTCCCATATTTACAACTTTAAAAATGACAATTTTTCTGTACATTTAACTTTTATTTCCATTTTAACCTCCCCAACAAATGTAATTAAAAAAAAATATTAAAACAGATTATTTTTAATTATAATTAAAAGCCTGAATAACAATTTTCACACTTCATAAGTCCAGAAATAATGAAGTTTAATATAAACTTTCACCCTCATTCTCCCCCTTTAGGGAGGGAGTTTCCTAAAATTCTTTCCTAGCCTATGTTTATCGGGATAATGCAGGACTCCAATAGTAAAAGAATTTTTCAAATTGGTTCAGTAGTTTAGGAGCCTATTCAATGCAAACAAACAAAGAATCAAATCTTTTCTCTTAATAATATAAGTATAGATGGTCGAAAACATTTCTAAAATGTTTTCTTTGCAATAAAAAAAAAATACTTTAAAACCTATTAAAATTTTTTAAGCGTTTTAAAAGGTATTCAAACATTTATTTCCCTAATACACATTTTAGCTCTACGGCTTATTCTTTGCGATGCCCAAAGGATTTTGGGATGGTTTTGTCTTATTTCATTTTTTGCTGGTGTAATTTTCTGAAGCAGATCTTAACGGGTATTTATTTCACTTGCATAAACCTTATATATTTCCCAAAAAATAAATTGTGTCCAATCTAATATCAATTGGCACACTACTGCAAAATTTGCATCATGTGTTTGCTAAATTTAATTTGCAAGAACTAGCAGCAATTAACAAAACGACCAACGCCGCGCCGCATCTTGTCAAAACAAACACCAATCATTCATTTCATGGCCAACTACTGATAATATGCAATAAGTATTCTCGTTAATTTATTTTCGATGATTTTAAAAATTATTTTACCTGAAAAGGGCTCATAATACAAAGGTTAACTAATAATAATTTTTTTGTGTAGAAAAGATTAAGTTTTTATTACATATACGCTCAAACGCCGGAAGCGGTTAGGTGCTACTAGGGTTTTTGGGGTCGCTGATTACGATTGGAGGGTCGGTTAACCTCCATCACGTCAGATTCAAGGCCATTGAAAGATCAAGGTGAAGAAATAGACCACTCAAAAAATCCGGCGTCCATTTACATCTAACCTGGACGTCATTTAAAGTCATTTTAAGGTTATTTTAAAGTGTTTTTGCCTTAAGTTAAGTGCGATTTTAAAAATATGAAAAAATTCGTAAGTATGTTTTCGAGGTCGGCGAATCAGATTTTAAGGGTAATTAACCTTTTTAAAATCAAATTTATAGGAAAAATATGAAAAAAATCATGCATATAAATAGTTCCAAAGTGTAAATAAACGCCAGATTCGGATTAGGTAACCTCAACATATGCATGAACTTTTCCAGATTTTTCCAATGGTTTTTTCTTTACTTGACCTTTGAATGACTTTGATCCTGATGGGCTGAAGGTTAACCGACCCTCTAATCGTAATTAGTGACCCCAAAAAACCCTAGTAGCACCTAACCGCTTCCGGCGTCCCGGCGTAGATCAAATGTTGACCAGTGCTATTTAGGGCTATAAGTACTAAAATTCCATAAACAAAATATTGTATTTTAGTAAATCAGCTACATGCAGGGCTGGAACATAAATAACTTTACATGAGATATTAGGAAAAACGTGAATTTGGGGCCCATTCTTTGGAAGACTCTACCCTGCATTTTTTAAGGCATGTTTATATAAAATATAAGTTTCTTCTAAATTTCGTAAATTGATTCGAATATTTTATGGCTTATGGACAGACATTGAAAAATACTGTTTTTCCAGTAAAAGTAAAAAAAAAGTTTGCAAAAATAACGTTATCAGTAAATATTTCTTCCGACTTTTTACATTAATATTATTATGATAACTAGATATATTTGTACACTCTTGGAAAATTTACGTTACTCTTACTACAGTTGGACATATGGAATATGTATAATGGTGCCCCATGTTATCTTGCCATGTCCCTATTTTCATTTCAAAGATCAACCAGTAGTTTTGTATGGGTATTACTATCAATATGTATTGAAAGCGTTTTAAAATAAGTTACTTAAAATATAAATCTGTTTTTGTCTAGCTTAGACCTATTGGGCATTTTTGTTTAAATTCATTTTTTAGAAACTATGCTAAGCACCGAAAATGATTATGAAATAAAACGTCTTTTAAAAATAGCTGACGGAGTTCTTAATATTGCAGCTTGGTGTCATTTGGTTTAAATTTATTAAACGCAAATCTTAAATAATTTTTCTAAAATAAAAAAGTTTGTAATACTAGTTTAACCATATTAGAATGAGAAGGTCAAACATAAATTCTATATAAACACGAAATAAATTGAAACCAGAAGATTCTCTGTGATAATGAGAGTTTGATATTTATTTCTTTGGATTAAAATGTTTAATTATTATTTCCTTATTTTAGATATTAAATAGATAGTTCACCACACTAACCTAAATAACTTTAATTCTGGAATGGGTATTCAGAAATAGGTAAAAACGAAATAAATACGATGTACCAATCTTAGTTTTGTTTGTTTATTGACATAAAATTTTAATTTAGTCGATAATAATTGTTTGTTCCTTTTAAATTGAATAAAAATCAGGCCATGAAAAAGAAGAAAGAAAAAATAGGAGACGTCAGCTAAGAAAGCATTTTAGAAAGCTTATATATACACACAACATCAAAAGTCTGGGACCCCACCAGTATTTTGTAATTTATTTCCTTTTTAAATAAAATAGTAAATGATTTTTAAAGTATGTTTATTTGTGAAGTTATTTTTTTCAATAAAAATATTGTTAAAAAATTTAAACAATTATTTAAACAACATAAGAAATAAATATTGCATTTCTTAAGTAAATTCATTACAAAAAAAAAAAAAAAAAATTGACAAAACTTTATATAGTCAGTATGACCTCCTCTGTTTTTCAGTAACATATTGACACGAGTATGCATTGATACAATCAAGCGGTTGATCGTTTCTTGAGGAATATTGTTCCATTCCTCTTCTGCCGCTGCAACTAACTCTTCCGCATTTTGGGGAGAGTTAATGCGGTTGTGAACCGCTCTAGAGACAAAATCCCACATTTTTTCAATCGGATTCATATCAGGCGAGTTAGCTGGCCAGTCTAGTCGGCTGATATGTCCTTGTTCAAGTACCTTATGAACCGTTCTTGCGCGATGTGTGCCTGTTGTCATCACTCTGTAGTCCAATTCTGGTTCCATTTGTAAATAAGACCCATCACCACTGTCGTAAAAGCCATTCTCTATGTTCTCGCGCCCAATGTGGGCGGGCAGCTCGGTGTCGTGGAAGTAGTGTAGGTACCCTTAAAGGTCTTCTTGCACGAAAATTTGCCAGATGTAGTCTTTTTCTAACTGTAAAGGACGATATAATACGGCGAAACGTACCTTAAAAGTGAGCTCTAAGGGCTGGAGCTGAAGCAGTTCGATGTCTACGGGTATATTGAACCAAATATCGATCCTCCCGTTCATGTGTTATTCGAGATCGACCACTACGTGGTCTTTTTTCAACTGTCCCAAATTCTTGGTACCTTTGAACTATTCGCACAATTAACGATCTTGGAATGTTTAACATCCTGTGTATATGATGATTGGAATGTCGAGCATCATGCAGAGCAACAATTCTTGCCCTATCAAAACCATTAATTTCACGTCCTGGCATTAATTTGAAAGAAAATTACGAAATTTACTTTGCTAAATATTCAATAAAACTGACCAATATGTTTTAAAAATTTATAAAAAATCAAAAATATTTTATCTGTCAATATTTTTGATCTTTTTATTACCAAATACCTCATCCTTTTGCCTAGCCACAAAAACCAATAAGCATACAGCAAATAGATTATATATATATATATATATATATATATATATATATATATATATATATATATATATATATATATATATATATATATATATATATATATATATATATATATATATATATATATATATATATATATATATATATATATATATATATATATATATAATGTATTTTTCTGGGGATTTTTTTTGTTTAACAACAAATTAAAAATAAACGATATTTAAATTAATAATAAATTATAAATTATATATTTGAAAAAATTAACAGGCTACAAAGCAAAAAGCAATGGCGTAAACACCAGAGCCACTGAGTTGATGGTCGGAAAGAATCCTAACTGGCATACACTGGGGTTAAATTTTTTGAATTATTTCTTAGTTCGACTGACTAGTGTGCTTCTTTAAGTTAGGGGTAAACATCCTAAATGTATACTAATAATAATACATTTACTTTCATCTCTATGCGTTTCTCAATTATAATACGTTTTTTAGGTTTTTCCCCTTTAAGTACGCATGTCGTTGCTAGTTACACGACCATGCTCGACTTTTTATAACACATACCACACTAAGGGCGTAAGGCGTTTTGAAAAATCTCTCTATTAATACAACAGTCTCTAAAGCCCATCTAGTCACAACAAGAAAAGAAAAACAAAACTCGTAAATATCTAAGAGCTTGCACTTTTTCCATCAATTATTTAAGGTAAGTAGCTTGGCTTCGTGCCAAAATATATTTTCTAAACAAACTGTAGAAATAAACTAGTTAAGTTTTGCACTTGTCACTTTTCTAATGCCGAGTAATGCCATTTTGTTGAACTTCGCTAAGCACTGCCTTGTAGTAAATTATGGAGGCTATTATTTACAATGGCTCTGCTACATCGTTTTTAAATGGGGATTTTTGCGAATAAGTGCTTTTAAAGAACAGGTAATAAATTTCTGTTACTATGTTATGGAATGCAAAATAACAG
Organism: Listronotus oregonensis; assembly: GCA_019359885.1. Classification (NCBI taxonomy): domain Eukaryota; kingdom Metazoa; phylum Arthropoda; class Insecta; order Coleoptera; family Curculionidae; genus Listronotus; species Listronotus oregonensis. The sequence continues at coordinate 11,689 of JAHBCN010022498.1, forward strand.
TGTTTTAAGCTTTAAATCAGTGAAGGTATTATGGGGCTGTGGGCGAGGCAGTGGTCTATACAAGGTGTAAAACAGTTCCTCTTGTAATAATAGCCATTAAATACACTGAAATGCTTTTGGCATTTTACCAAAAAAAACCTGGTAAAAAACGTAAAATAAAAAAGTGCATATACAGGGTGTTCTTTAAAGACATGCTAATTTTATGGGGTTATTTTTAGACTCATTAAAAAAAAAACTTTCTTTGAACGTATGTCCTAAAACTTTTGTGATACAGGGTAATAAAGGATTAAAAAAAATCCGTTTTTTAATAATAACTGAGACAATTTTCTAGACATCTTTATGAATTTTGGTATTAAATATTTTTGAAGAAAAAAATTCTACGCCACTACTTTTTCTTAAAATAAAAATTACTTTTAAAATTCTCATTTATTTTTGAGCGCATGGTTTTCCCTTAAAAAAAATAAAAATTGTTTTACGTCAGAATCAATTCCTCAGTTCAATCGCATTTTGTTTATATCTTCTTTGTTATTTATTTTGTCAAAACTGTTTATATAACTTTTTATATAGACAAACTAAAATGCCATATATTTTGTTCTGAAAAAGTTTTTGTATCTCTTTAGTTTTTAAGATATTGACGTTTTAAATTCCAAATAAAACCTAATATCTCTAAAAGAAAATATAAATTGTCTATGTAACATTTATATATATATATATATATATATATATATATATATATATATATATATATATATATATATATATATAAAATATATATATATATATATATATATATATATATATATATATATATATATATATATATATATATATATATATATATATATATATATTTATATATATATATATATATATATATATATATATATATATATATATATATATATATATATATATATATATATATATATATATATATATATAAATATATATATATATATATATATATATATATATATATATATATATATATATATATATATATATATATATATATATATATATATATATATATATATATATATATATATATATATATATATATATATATATATATATATATATATATATATATATATATATATATATATATATATATATATATATATATATATATATATATATATATATATATATATATATAGATTGTGTCTGTGTCCGCTTAAGTTCTGCACAAATGGGAATTTTTTTATTATTAATTTCTCAGAAAATTTTATTCTTTATAAAAGTTCTGCATGGTCCAAAACCTAAAATGTAACTGTCAGATATTAAATTTTTGCAGAAGTATACGAGGTTTGTCAAAAAATATGATTTTTGCCCAAGAGTAAGCTACCTTTATTTTTAACAATATCGAAAATTCTAATTAAAAAAAGTTGATCAGAACCAAAAATCACGTTTAAATATGCAATTATGCCCATTTACGATGAAAAATTAGGGGGTGTCCGCTTAAGTTCTGTACATATGGGAAACTTTTTTAATATTAATGTAACGAAAAAAAATTACTCTTTATAAAAGTTCTGCTTACTGAACAAATAATATTGGACTATTCAAACTTAAGATAGTATGTAAGGATGATCAAAAATTAAAAAAATACAAAATTGACCTAGAAGAAAAGTACTCTTAATTTT
>JAHBCN010022499.1:0-13245 GCA_019359885.1 Listronotus oregonensis
TTTCCTGGTCAACCGGAAGGTCCGTAAATTTTGATATTTTAAACATACATCCTGTACTTTTTCAAGATTCAAATGCTAAAAGAATTTTTGGTATAAAACTTGTATTATATCCTATACCTATGTACATTTGTTTGTTTTCGAGAAAATGGCTGAAAATGTCCAAATCTTGCACCTTATGCAGTTATATGGTAAAACAAATGAATATCATAAAATTTTAATATGTTTAGTTTAGATATTTTTGAAGTCTTTATCTACCGATGTCATAATAATACTACTTCCTGCTTTACCGAAAGTGCCACGCGAAAATTGACTTTGATCTAAAAACACAAAATCTCTCCTTGTACCTCAATAAAAAAACAATCTACAAAACACAATTCCCAAAAAAAAAACAGGTTGCAGCTCTAAAAACAGTTTATTTATCGTTTGAAAAAAACACCTGGTAGGTAATTATTATTACCGATTTTTTGAACCAATGCAATACTTATTTGTTGTTGTTATCATACTTACTGACTTTTTGTATAATGCAATATGTTTTTGTCAAAGGAAAATGAAGAGACTCTTATTTCCTGATTAAAAATCAAGTGTTTCAGTATTCGGATCAACTACGCTTGGTATTTTATTTACTCCGCCTTCATACGAGATGTAATATTGTATATATAATATAAGTAATATAACTTAGCCCTGTAGATCAGTCTTGTGAATATGTGTAAATATTGTTTTTGCGAAAAACTTTTGTATTTGAATTTTAAATGCTTGTAACTCTGTTATAACACTTCGTATAAAAAATATTTGACAGAAGCGTTTTTTGGGTATAAAGGATATTTTTAGCCAATTAAAAAAAAATGTGTGCATTGGGTCTATCGCACGCTACCTGTATCGAAACCTAATAATTTTTTAGATATGAACCCTTTTGTTTTCCCATATAACTGCATAATGTGCAGCCATTTTCTCGAAAACTAAGGAAGATAGGTATAGAATATAATAAAAGTTTTATATCAGAAACGGCTTGTAGAATTTAAATCTTAAGCAATGTATAGGATGTTTCATGTAAAACATCAAAATTTACACCACTTTCGTTTAAACCAAAAGCGATAGCCAGATTTTATTAAATTTGAAACTGGCATCTAGTAATGGGCTTGGTAGAAATTTCGTTTTCACGTGCTCCAAAAATTGCAGGAGGTGATTCCCCAATGAAAAATTTAAAAAAAGTTTCTATAAAAATGGGTCGGAAAATAAATAGTTTTCAAGATACAGGTGTTATCCAGTGACCTTTGAGGGTGATTTTGGGGGGGGGTTGGAAGAGTTTTCGGGTTTTGTGCCGGTGGAAATTTTTGATCAGCGTGTTAAGAACTATCGCTATGCAAAAAACAATTGGCCGAAACCCATTTTCAATGGAAAAATTCCTTTAAAGTACGTATATCTCGAAAACAGTTGCTACTAGAGACTTAAATGAGGTATATATTTTGATGCAGAGGGAATAATAGTAACTTATTTTTTAATAAACATGTCAATATACTAAGCTTAAAAAAAGTTATACCATCTAAGACAAGTAGAGTAGGCCGTAGCTGGCGCCCTCTAGTGGCAACATCAAAAGCATGGACGAATTTAAATTTCTTGCTCAAAAAACCCCCAAATCCTCAATTTTGTACCGTTATGTCATTTAGTTAAAGAATTATAGCAAAATAACAAAAACAAAATGGACCTATGGAATATGTGTTGCTCCGTGTACCATTACTTTTGGGACACCCTATACAGGGTGGTCCACTAAGCGCGGGTCGGTAAATAGTTACTAAACCGTTGAACTTATGAGAAAATTTTCTTAACAAAACTTTTAAAATTTTATCTCTGCTACAATCCAAAATTATTTTCTAGTATACAGGGTGTCTCAAAAAAGAGTAATATCAAAAATTATATTTTTGTTAAATGGAATACCCTATGTTTTTATCTGGCAAATGAAGCCTCTGTGGGTTCTGAATTCAAGTTTAAATTTGTATGTGGGTCGAATGCAGCGTTGCCAAGCTATAATTTTTTTTTAAAGATAAGTCGAAAACATACTTTTTTTAACTGTTTTGTCTCCGCCACTGTTTGTTAATTTCGCTGACAAATTTACATGTAATCTAATGTTGACATACTTTATCCTAATACAGGGTGTCCAAAATATTTATTCAAACATCTCTATTTTCAATTCTATTTTAATTAAATTTCTTAAATACAACACCCTGTATATTATTTTGGCGTTGAAAAGCATAAAGTGTGCTCTTTCAGAAAACATTATGTTTGCCTTATCTATCGCACTATTGTTTTGAGATATTAGGCTTTTCCGTAAATTTACACTCAAAATGGGAAATATCGTAGGCGGCATGGCTCAAGAAATCGAAACAATTGATACTCGGTGGCATAATAATATTACTAGTTTTTGAAATAATAAATTTATATCATTTTATTTACATTTAATAAAATTATTCAGAACACAAGACTAATAAAGGTAACATAAATAAATTTACATAAACTCAATTAATTCATTAAATACTTAAACACTCTACCATTTTTCTGTAAACACATATTGAACCTGCCGGTTAAAGATCTATTTACATTTTGTAACATTAAGGGAGTCATTGAATTAAATGGTTCTCTTATTCTTTCTCGCATATTTGCTGCTGTAGTTGGGGGTGCCTTGTAGACCAGTTCTTTAACGTACCCCCATAAAAAATCAAGTTTTGTCAGATCTGGTGACCTTGGAGGCCAAGGAACAGATCCTCTTCTTCCGATCCAACGGCCTGAAAATTTTTCATCCAGAGTATTTCGGACTCCAGCACTGAAATGAGCAGGTGCCCCATCTAACTGGAACCACATCCTTCTTAATAGTTGTAGTGGTATATTTTCTAGCAGATTATCAAGATCTTCATTTAAAAAATGTTGAAAAATATTCCCATTAGGGTGTCCATCAAAAATGGGGCCCCATTATGTGGTTTCCAATTATTCCTCCCCAACATTTATACTTCACCTATGTTGCTGGTTAACAGTCCTCAAAAAATGTGGATTAACATCGGCGTAAAAGTGTAAATTATGCCTGTTCACATGACCATTATTGTGGAATGTCGCCTTATCGGTAAATAATACAATGTTAAAAAATCGTACATATTCTCTAATTCGAGCAAGACCTCAATTAAAGAAATTTATCCTATTTTCAAAGTCTTGTCTTTCAAGTGCTTGATTCTATTGCACACGATATGAATGAAACTTATTCTTACTCAATATTCTCTTCACAGAAGTTTGAACTAAGTTCAGCAAATCACTTATGTTCGCTGTACTTCTATGTGGGTCTGTAACAACAAATGCGACCACGTTAAATTTATTTTCTTCGTTTACCACTGGCTTTATTGCTTCTATGCTTTTCGTACTTAACTATTCCAGTCCTGTCAAATCTATCCATCAATATTTGGAATGATCTTGCATCTGGATGTCTTCTCTCAGGAAAGCTCTCACTGTATACTCGGGATGCCAGAAGCCAATTATTAAAACATTCTCCAAAGATATAAATCATTTCAATTGATTCTTGCTGTGTATACTTAATTTTAATTGCCAAACTTCTTAATAAGGGAAGATAATGTGCACAAGATGTAACCAAATGTCACCATATTACATAAATAACTACTCACACTGATATGCCAACGAGTATCAATTGTTTCGACTTCTTGAGCCATGCCGCCTACGATATTTCCCATTTTAAGTGTAAATTTACGGAAAAGCCTTAATACCTCAAAACGATAGTGCGATAGGTAAGGCAAACCTAATGTTTTCTAAAAGAGCACACTTAAAGCTTTTCACCGGCAAAATAATATACAGGGTGCTGTATTTAAGAAATTTAACTAAAATAGAATTGAAAAGAGAGATGTTTGAATAAATATGTTGGACACCCTATATAATTGAATTAAAAAATGAAGATAGTTAAGGATAAAGTATGTCAACATTAGATTACATGTAAATTTGTCAGCGAAATTAACAAACAGTGGCGGAGACATAACATTTTAAAAAAAGTATGTTTTTGACTTATCTTTAAAAAAAATTCATAGCTTGGCAACGCTGCATTCGATCCACATACAAATTTAAAGTTGAATACAGAACTTACAGAGGCTTCATCTGCCACATAAAAACATAGGGTATTCCATTTAACAAAAATATAATTTTTGATATTACTCTTTTTTGAGACACTCTGTATACTAGAAAATAATTTTGGATTGTAGCAGAGATAAAATTTTAAAAGTTTTGTTAAGAAAATTTTCTCATAGGTTCAACAGTTTAGTGACTATTTACCAACGCGCGCTTATTGGACCACCCTGTATACAGTATGTCCGGCGATGGGGTGACAAGAGGGCAAACGGACCAAAAATTTCATTTTTCAAAAAAAAGTAATTTTTTATAAAAAGTTTTGTTTGCCGAGAGAATACGATTGTCGATGGAAGAAATTAAAAATTGTATAAAGGGTGTCGCAAAAGTTAAAAATTTAATTTTTTTACAACAATAAAGTACCCTTATTTAATAGTTTTCAAAAAAATGCTACCTAAGAAAATTGTTTGAAATTATCATATCTTTCAGGATATTTGTTTTCATTAGGTTTAGATAGTAATCATTTTTTCGGTTTAAATTTACATTTCACTGAAAAGTTTCGTAGATATACCTTTGATTTTGTATACATTTAAATATCACCTTTGAATAGGTACTTCACAAATAAATTCTGATAGTGTTAACCAAACCAGACCTCAGTATCAACTTTTGGATATTTTATTAATTTTTACAAAGTTAACAACAAAGCAAAGAATACATTTAATCCAATGTTATGGTAACGGAGATTTTTCATACCGATACGTGATAGAAAAGTTTCATGAAAGGTTCCCTAATGTACACGTGACCAAATGGGCTTTTTTTACTTGCAGACCAAGTAAAAAAAAATCAAGAAACTGGATTTGTACTGAACTTAAAAACAGTGAAAAAATGCCCTAATGAAGACGATGCAGCGACTTTACTCGTATTGCAGTCTATTAGAGAAGACCCCATACTATCATTGAGGAAACGAGCTACACAACTACAGGTGGTCCAAAAAAGTACCATTCAAGGTACTTTAAAGCAAAATAAGATACGTTTCTACAAACCACATTTTAACCAAACATTACAAGATGGCGATGATGGAAAAATATTGGAATGCAATAAACTAATAATGTTCTCAAATAAGTCCACGTTTTCGACGAATGGAACTGTAGCATCGCAACTTGTTCGCTATTGGAATGATGTTAATCCTTTTTTCAGAATAGCAACCCGACGTCAGTATTTTAAAAAAGTGAATGTTTGGTGCGCAGTTTCGTACTATGGTATAATAGGACCGTACTTCTTTGAGAATACTTGTAACAGAATTTTTTATTTAAATATGTTAATTTTTTTTTCTAGTCATTTGAAACAATTGCCATTAGATTATTAAGGTAACATGTACTTCCCTGCCCATTTTGCTAGAGAAGTAAAGGACTGACTTGATTAAAAATTTGGACAAAAATGGATCGGGCGAAATGGTCCAGTTTTATGGCCCTCAAGAAACCCCGACCTCACGTTAGCGGATATGTATTTGTAGGAACGCCTAAAACAGTTAGTTTATGCTAATCCACCTCAAATGATGAGGACATTTTGAAACAAAGAATTATACAAGCTGTAAAAGCAATATCTCTAGAAGTGCGACGCAGTTATGGATATCTTAGAGCCCAACTGGAAAAATGCATTTTTCGTGGTGGGGGTATTTGAATAATTCGAACATAATAATTGTTAAGCTATTTCATTTTGATTTAATTTGTAAATTAGGCCTTAAATAATTATAATCATGCATAGTTTCTATTTATCGTATTTTATATTATTTGCTCCGTTGTTAACATTGGTAAAAATTAATAAAATATCCAAAAGTTGATACTAAGGTCTGGTTTGGTTTACACTGCCAGAATTTATTTGTAAAGTACCTATTCAAAGGTGATATTTAAAGATATACAAAATCAAAGGTATTCCTACGAAACTATTTAGTAAAATGCATATTTAAACCAAAATATGATTACTATCTAAACCCAATGTAAACCAATATCCTGAAAGATATGATAATTTCAAACAATTTTCTTAAGTAGCATTTTGTTGAAATCTTTGAAACAAGGGTACTTTATTCTTGTAAATAAATTGAATTTTTAACTTTTTGGGCACCCTGAATACAATTTTTAATTTCTTCCATCGACAATCGTATTCTCTCGGTAAGCAAAACTTTTTATAAAGAATGGCTTTTTCTCGAAAAAATAAATTTTTGGTCCGTTTGCCCTCTTGTCTACTTTTTATGTCGGAAACTGCCATTTTTAAATCAGTTGTATCCAAAATTTATTTTTAAACTAAATTTTATTTTTTTTATTTACATACTTTACCTTTTTTTAGAAAAATACCAACTTAATTTTATCTTTTTAAACTTTTTTGATAGATTGCTTTAAACTTCATTATTTTAGTAGTTTTGCGTTACCCCAAAACCCATAATAGAAACATATCACTTACATAACATTACTAAATGCAGTATTTTAAAGCGAATCCGACCATGTAAAACACTACATTTGTATTCATTTTCCTTAAAAATTAGTTATTGATGAATCTCAAAGAACTGATTTAGGTACATGCTACAAACAACATTTTTTTGTTTACGCCCAAAAAAAAACATTTAAACTTTTTATTATAATATATGATTAGTCATTTAAAAACGCCGGTCAATTCTTAAAAAATGTCAACATTTAAAAAATGTAGGTGTTTAATTGTTCTATTGCCATGACGACTTATTTGGACTGAATCTAAAAACTATTCATTTGACGGACTGAAATGAGTCCGTAAAATAGCCCTTTTTGGAGCGAATACAAAAAAAATTGTTTTATTATGTAGGTAATGGATTCTCTTTTGTAAATGCTATAAAAACAGCAGCTAGATAGGTTGCCGTAGAAACAATTGCTTCTAGCCCAGTAAATAAGCCAGAAAATACTGTAAAATGTGGAAAAGCTGATAAACAGCTCCGATTTTAAAAAATTTTGTTTGTACGTATTCTGTAGACCCTCAGGAACATTCATCACCACTAACATCTGCCTTGCAATGAACAATCAAAAAATTAGGGTAGTTTTCCCACCCCCAAATAATCTCCAATAGTAAAACTGATAAAAATAAGTAAAGGTGGTTGCACCTCCATTAAAACCACCCCTAGGAGTTACAGAAATGGGCAAATGTTAAAAATTTAAAATTTTACCTCGGAAATCGTCTCTCGGGGGGTTTTCAGGGTTGCTGATTACCAGGGTTGTAAAAAATCATCGCGATTTTAAAAAAAAAATCATGATTTTTTTTTTTTTTTTTTTGTAAATAGCACAATCGAAGTTTGTAACGTGTCCTTATTCTTAAACATTCTCCTATCTCCTAATATTTTTCGTTATTATAAACTCTTATATTAAATATTTACCGCGAGAAAGCACTTGCACTTTCTTGAAAATTCCTGTCAGAACACGCAGATTTACCGGTCTACATAAAGGGGAGGAACGCGGACGGGCGTCATTTCCTAGTTAAGATATGTGCGCGCGAGCATTGTTTTTACGGCTAACTGAAAATCTTGATATTGTGTAAAATATAAAATATAGTTTTTTGAATATGTCGTTTCGAAGAAGTGGTAGAAAGACCTTATCTGGCAGTTTTTCAAAGAAAAATCGGGAAAAGCGGAGGGAAAACCGGGATGTCGCGCTACATGTAAAAAATGTAATTTGGAAATGCAAGGATTGGTGGAGAGGATGAAAAAGCACTGGGAAAAATGTAAAAATGTAAATAATGAAGACATCGATACTATCGATACTTATAGTGACTCGTCATTCTCGTCAACGTTATCACAATCACAATCAGTTTTAACCGTAAGTACCTTTTTATTATTTGTTAATTTTTAAAATGTGATCAATGTGTTGGTTTCTGGTGCACTTTATATGTCACGGAATTTCACAATTTTTGAAAATGCTTTGGAATTGATACGTTTTTAACACTAAACACTATTTGCAACAAAAAATTCTTGGATGAACAATATTTTCTGAAAAATACAATTTTTTTATTTTTTATCCAAGTAACTATTAAGGTATGTAACTATGACAACACAACACCTTTTATTTCTCAAAAAAGTGGCTCATTCAACGATTTTTATTTTTGCTTTAAATTAAATCGATTCTATTTGACGGGCTCTATCAAACCAAACTAGAAAAATTATAAAATTCCGTGACACATAAAGCGCACCAGACCCAATGTGTTTTCTTAGATACTTTACATACATCTATCATCTATGGACAATTGAAGCCTCATATTGTTTTTTTTTTTAAATTTCAGGTACAACGTACTTCAAGCATAAATACGTCACAAATTCAAACTGAACAAAACTTTCAGCAAGCAAGTACGTCGCACTCAGTTTCCCCTTCAATCCCAGTAAACAAAAAAGAAAAGAATGTAATACTGACATTACTGACACAACTTCTTCTGGATCTCTGATGTCTTTTGTTGTACGTACTAGTAAGCCTGCCAAAAATGAAATTGATAAGCAGATTGCCAGAGCCCTCTATGCAACTAATAGCAGTTTCATCTGCCTGGAGCAATCCGAAGTTAAGAAAGCTATAGCACTACTGCGACCTGGATATGTACCGCCCAGTCGAAACGATGTGTCAGGCAGACTGCTTGATCAAATATATACCGAAGAAAGCAGCAAAAGCTTTAAGGGGTTGTCTAGAAGTAACGTTTGTCTTTCACTCGATGGATGGTCTAATGTGCATAATGAACCCATAGTATCAACAGTTACTGCAGAAAATGGCTCCTCCTTTCTATTCGACACTGTAGATACAACTGGGCATCCACAAACATCCGACTACCTAACAGAAATTGCAGCAACCCTTATAAACAAACTAAAAACCGAGTATGATTGTACAGTGAGTAGTTTCGTGACAGATAATGCAGCTAACATGTCTGCAACGCGAAATGAAGTAAAGGCATCTGATAAATTCAATGTAATAGCATATGGCTGTGCTACACATATACTAAATTTATTATGTAAAGATTTGGAAATCGTTGATATAAAAGAGCATGTAGTCCAAATCGTAAAGTACTTTAGGAACAATCATTTTGCATCTGCAACATATGCCCAAGAAGGAGGCAAAAAACTAGTCATACCTAGTGATGTTCGATGGAACTCGCTTGCAGACTGCTTGCAAGTATTTACCGAATCATGTCCCATACTTTTTAGAATCAGTAAAGAACACAAAGAAAAGATTGACAGTATTATCAGGGAAAAAATTTCAAACATTCATTTAAAGAGAAGTGCTGAAGATTACCTCAAAATTCTTAAGCCAATTTCCATTGCCATAGATAGGTTGAAAAAGACCGACGCCACTATTTCAGATGTTGTAGAGCAATTTAAAATATTAGAAGATTACTTTGAATAAACTTATCTGACATTACATCAACTGCAAAAATTTAAAAATCGATATATATGTATAACCCCGTATCATTTGCTGGCCTTTCTTATCAACCCAACGAAAACACAAAGTTTGACATATACTGAAAAAAATATTGCATTACAAACTGCAAAAGAACTGTATCCAGATAGTGGTTTATTACCACAAATCATCAAGTTTCTTGCCAAATCAGAGCCTTTTAACGATATTATGTTTCAAGTTGATATCCTGAAAAGCGTAAAACCTATTGACTGGTGGAAATCACAACAAAACGCAGATATTATTAAAAAAGAACTTCCTATAACTACACAACTGCTCTGTGCAGCTGCTTCGTCTGCATCAGTAGAGAGGATATTCTCAACATTTGGTTTAGTGCACTCTAAACTACGCAATCTATTAGGTACTAAAAAAGCTGCCAAACTAGTGTTTCTTTACAAATATTACAATTAAATTTGTTTTTGGTTTTGAATATTTTCTGCAATAATACTTCTACCTATGTGTTCTTGTAATAAATTAATTTACTATACTAACGTAATTTATTTTTGTTTCGATTTTTCTTCATAACCCAAATTATTTTTTTTATAATTTTTATTTTTGATTTTTAATCATGATTTAAATTTTAAAAAATCAAGTGATTTAAATCGTGATTAAAATCAACTGATTTAAATCCTTGCAACCCTGCTGATTACGAATCCGCGGTACAAAATCGAGTAAGGGTGGTTGCACCCTAATAAAACCACTCCTAGAGGTTACAGATATGAAGAAATTTAAAATTTTACCTCGTAAATCGTCTTTCGGAGGTTTTCGGGATCGCTGATTACGAATCCGTGGTCAAAAATCGAGTAAGGGTAATTGCACCCCATTAAAACCACCCCTAGGAGTTACAGAAATGGGCAAATGTTAAAAATTTAAAATTTTACCTCGGAAATCGTCTCTAAATTATTGAAAAAATAAATTACGAGTGTAATAAAATCGTTTTTTAAGTTTTCTTTAATTTTAAAAAAACCCAAACAATATTTCCCCATTTCTGAAACTCCTAGGGGTGCTTTTGATGGGGTGTGGCCACTATTACACGATTTTTGGCCGCGGATTCGTAATCAGCGACCTCGAAAACCCCAGAGAGCCAATCCCGAGATAAAATTTTGAATTTTCAAAATTTTCCCTTCTGTCCTCTAGGTAGTTTTGATTTGCAATACCCTCGATTTTTGGCCCCGAAATGTATCAGCGACCTAAACCCCAAACCCGGTGAAATTTTAAATTTTCAAAATTCATTTCGTACCTAGGGGTGATTTTGATGGGATGCTACTACCCTTACATGATTTTTGGCCGCGGATTGTAACCAGCAACCCCAAAAACCCCCTATAGAGGATTTTCGAGGTAAACTTTTGAATTTTCAAAATTTTCTCATTTCTGTATCTCCTAGGGGTGGTTTTGATGGGGTGCAACCACCCTCACACGATTTTTGACCGCGGATTCGTAATCAGCGACCCCAATAACCCCCGAGAGGCGATATCCGAGGTGAAATTATGAATTTTAAAAATGTTTCATCAGTTTTACTAGTGGAGATTATTTGGGGTGGAAAAACTTTTTTTTATCTTGGGACAGTCCACAAAGGCTGATGCCTAAGTACTAACGTACCGTGGGTGTCTTAAGTGTGGTGAGAGGGAGTGTTTATTCACACGGGACTTAAATATTTGGAGATTGGGAGGAGAAGGAAAAACTTCTGCGGGCAGCAGGTTCCTTAGTCTTGACACTCTAGGGATGAAGGAACGAAGAAAGCGGGGAGTTCGGGGCCTCGGGCCTCTCTAACGGAACTGTAAAAGGATGCATAAAAGTTTAAACGACTCTTTTTTCTGAGAACTTGGCCGCTTATATGAAGGATGACATTGGCAACTTTCCCCGAGCAACATGCTGTGTTTCGAGGCATTAAATTGAACAAGGTTTTGTCGCCTCAATCTAAGATAGTTTGAGGTCTTGTGAAAGAGATATCTGCATTGACCTGCGCTTGTTTTAACTCAGAATTACATGGTGCTCTACTTTTCATTTTCATTGAAGTCAGAAAGTTGGTGGTGATAAATGTTCCTGAGTCTACAGAACACGTAAAACAAAAAATTTTTAAATCGAGCGTTATCCTTTTCTACATATTTGGCTTATTTACTGGGCTATTCTGTGCGTTTAAAAAGTTTGAAGATTGCTTTATCTGAAATTGAAATAAAACCCGATATAAAAAGGTGCATTATTACGTCAAACTTTTTGAATCCGAAAAACAAAATATACGGGTTATCCCATTTATATATTAACCTTAGTCACCCTTTACAAAAGTAAGATATGTGTAAGTAAAAAATAGAAATCTTGGTCTTTTGGTTACTACACTTACCAATTTCCTTAAGTCGTTCAAGTAATCCAAAATTTCTCATAGCAGCTGGTCCATTTGCAACACCTTTCTTAGTTTGTCCCATATCAAATGGAACTCCAAGAATCCCTACCTTGAAATCGGTATTTGTGTGAAAATATCTTTTCACCACTGTAACGGTGTGTTTTAATTTAGTACGCATTTTTTGTTTTTAAATACACAACTAACACTGCTTTAATGAAAGTGTAAACAGAAGGGTAGGTAAATGATCAATAGGTCAACTGTTATCGCGATTGCCGTAATATATTTCAATGAACTTTATGTACGTTTGTCAGGCAACTTTTCTGATTATCTTGGTTCTTTAAAACATTTCAAAACAAATGACTTATGCAATCTTACTATACTATTTATTCAAAAAAATATATCTGTTTTGCCTTTTAATGATAATATTTTAGATTTGTCCTTTCTATACAGAGTGCAATCCAGTACTTGAATAAGTAAATAAAGCGTTTTTTAAAGCTTTACATATATTATTCATTTCGTTTAAAGTATGCTGCCTTGGCTTTCATTCAGCAGCTAATTAGACAAAAATCAGTATTCATAATATTTATTGAAATGGTCTCTTTCTGATTTGCAGAGATCGTAGACCGTCACCCCACCGTAGAAAAAAGGACCAATTGTACCCAGTAAGCCTTTTTTTAAATAGTTTAATGCAGAATTTAAATAGTCAAGTGATGTATTACGCATTGATCACTTATTGATACATTTTACACATATAAAGTGCAAAAAATAGCTACTTTGAAACAATTATACTCAGTATGCCATCTAATCGATATACTATGGTGGACAAAAGTATTGGCAAAGCTCATATGTTTGAAAATAAAATTACACTATGCTTAATTACAATTATTCCAAAAATAAAATAATTTTTTTATATTTCAGGTGTTAATGACACGGTAGACAAAACATTTTTCGATTTAAACGTGCAGAAAATGGACCATTTTGAATTAAAAAAATATCATTTTAGATTAAAAGATATACGAGGAATCGGATAATCACATAAGAAATATGTGATTATCCGATTACATTTAAAAAAATATCAAATTGACCCTTAGCAGTATTATTTGATGTTCAATTATTATACATTAATCATTTTCTGGTTCGGAGGGAAAAATTATATATGATGGCTATTTCACTTTTTTTTATAAAAGTTAGAGTCAAAAAGCGTCCTGTCTGGTCCTCGTTGGATAACCCTGTACACTGTTTAAATTTGATTGCGATTAAATTTGCAAATATGACTTTGAAATGTTCCTAACCATGACCTGAAGAGGTCAAACTCACCCCAGATTAGGGTTCAGCGACCCCAAAACATAAGTA
>JAHBCN010022500.1:0-13224 GCA_019359885.1 Listronotus oregonensis
TAAACTTAATATGCATCTTTTTTGGCACCATATTATGGTAAACATGTGAGAGGGAACAAGTCCACAGAAATTTAAAAATTCAAAGAGTTTAAGGGATGTGAAAATGGTGCAACATAATTCCTTCTTTTTAATGCCATCATTGGTGAAACTGAATTGACAAGAAAATAGTACAAAGACTTGGGGTTTTGGGTTTAAAATTATGTTTTGATTTGCATGTTAATAAGATTGTTCTGAATTTTACAAATGTTGGGTTTAATTTTTTAGAAATCAATCTTTAATAATAAGATGCTTTAAAAAAAATTCATTTTACTGGTTAGGTCTAAACTTGAATATGCATCAATAATTTGGTCACCATATTATGGTAAACTTTGGGGAGCAGGGGAAAAGTCCACAGAAGATTTGAAAATTGAAGAATTTTTAAGGGGTCAGCCCTGGGGAAGATAATTGCCTTTTTCTTAATGCCACATATTGGTGAAACTGAATTGACAAGAGTAAATATCAAGAGACTTAGGCGTTTTTTTGGGGTTTAAAATTATGTTTTGATTTGCATGTTTAAAAATTGTCTCTGAATCTTTACAAATTTGGGTTTTTAAAAATGTCAATCTTTTAATAATATAGATGTTTTAAAAAAAAATTCATTTTCACTGGTTAGGTCTAAACTTGAATATGCATCAAATTTGGTCACCATATTATGGTAAACTTTGGGGAGCAGGGGGAAAAGTCCAGGGGGAAAAAATTCAAGAGAGTTTAGGGGTCAGGCCTGGTGAAACCGATAATTGCCTTCTTCTTAATGCCATCATATTGGTGAAACTGAATTGACAAGAGTAAATAGTACAAGAGACTTAGGCGTTTTTTTTTTAAAATTATGTTTTGATTGCATGTTAATAAGATTGTTCTGAATTTTTCAAATGTTGGGTTAATTTATAGAAACTGTCAATCTTTTAATAATAAAAGATGCTTTAAACTTCATTTTTCACTGGTTAGGTCTAAACTTGAATATGCATCAATAATTTGGTCACCATATGGTAAACATGGGAGCAGGGAACAAGTCCACAGAAGATTGAAAATTGCAAGAGAGTTTAGATGCAGGCCTGGTAACGATAATTGCCTTGTAATGGATCTGGTTGAAACAAAAGGCTAAAGAATAATCTTGAAAGTTTTTTTATAGTCTTGTTAGGTCATCAATTAATGCAAGTAATTTTAAAGCAATTGACCGTAAAGGGTTTAAAAAGGGGGTGTTACCCATGTTATTATTTAAATATTGTTTATATAAAAATACTCATATATTATTTAAACTTATAAAAGGATGTTTTGTTTATGTTCAAATATATAAAATAATAGATTTATACACATTAAGATTAGAAAACATTAGATACAGTAAAGATAATTTAAATTTTTACTAAAGCCAAAAGAGGCATTTATACTATTTTTCTATTTTTATATTAAAGTATGTTTTATACAAAGTCTCTTGTTTGACTTGACGTGTACCAGATACTACGAACCCACAAAGCAGAAAACACATGGCGATCCTACCAGTTACATGTTGAGAAGTCAGAAAAGTGCATACCGTCCAGTGGTAATGACGCCAAAAAGGGCAAATCATCTTCCAAACATGCGGAAATTACTGACTCTGGAGTACTAAATTTCCCAAATTTTCATCGTAGAACAAGAAAGCATCCAAGTGCCTACCGATCAGACCTATCGAAAACAACTTAAGAAGAATCTCTCCAGAAGTATGTACTAGAACTCCAGCAGCAGAACCCAGGGTAGTTTGAGAAGTCCCAGAACCAGAACACTGAACAACGTTGACAAAAACCCCACAACAAGGATCAACCCTCAACCCAGAAACACAGACAGCAGTTTTAGTATGTAAGTTTATTATGGGAAAAAATTTTTTTAATATTATTATTTGTATATTTATTATGAACATTTGTTGGGGGGCTCCGACGCTCAAGCGCTCTCAGAGAACATTTTATAGTCTGAAATTATTATTTTTTTAATTTTATTACAATTATGGTATTTAATTCGCCAAAAGCATATAAGGACCCAGTTAAATGGACATTAAAAAAAAAGAGCCAAGAACGCCTAATAGACTTAGTTAGAGTAAATAATTTAATTTTGAAGTAGGGAAGTTAGAAGCTTAATAATATACAAAAGAGGTCCAAGCATCTTTTCTATTGACGACCCAAACCTTAAAAATCATATTCAGATTATAACAGCTATTGAATCTCACCTTTTAAATCGGGTTTTTTCCTGAACGAAAGACTAAAAGATCTGGCTGGGAGATAACCCCAAATGAACAATTAAAAAAAAATACTAATACCGAGGAAATAAATATGGCGGGGAAAAAATTTTATTTAAGAACAGCGGCACTTTGTACCATCTATGGATAACACGGAAAAGCACTAAACAGTTAATTGACGCAATTGAGTTATATAGCAGTCTTATCGACATTTTAAAGGTAAACTATTGATAATTTAGGGTTTTTAAAAAAAAATTAACGCAAAATGCAAACTAAGGTTATAGAATTGTATAATAGGGAACAGCTTTGTAGGGGATAAAAACCGGTTGTTAACGAAAAAAAACACCAGCAGTTTTATCGGGCACATATAACGCAAAAACAAGACGGCGGATATCGACGATTACGCAAAGTTGATCGAGACACTATTTGATCTAACGATAGCAGGCCGATAATAATACAGCCGCAATGGGAGTGTTGCGAGGGATAAACGAGAAAAAAATTTCAGTAAACGCTTTGCAAATGGACTTAGGAGTAACGAACTAAGGACTATAGTAAAGGCCAGGAATTACCAAAACTTAAAAGACGCAGTGTTAGCAGCTAGGAAGAGGGGGGCTTTAAAAAAACACCCCTCAGTCTAGTGTGTTTCACGAAAGGCCAAAAAATTTTAATTACAGGCCACATGGCCAGGGAAGAGGTAACAAAATAATTATCCCCCTTTGATAATTATAGGCAAACCAAAGGCCAATAATCTAAAATACCAAAAGGGAACCAATAATAAAAACAACAGCTACACACAATGTAATTGGGAAACCCAGGTCGCGGTCATTACCATGGTCAAGGTCGAAACAGATCGGCGAACGGGTTTATTGTGCTTACAGTAGCGCTAACCGATAATTCAAGTTCAAACGTAAGAAAGTTTTTTTTGTGACCCACGAAAACAAGATATCAAGTACAATATAAACGCCTTAAATTACATAAGTGTTAATTATAATGGAAGAATATTATTGTTTCTATTAGGAGCGAGTATTTCGTATTTTTGAGAACTCTTTAATTAATAATGAAATAGTAGACACTAGAAAAAAAAATAAAATACAAGGAATAGCCGGATCCACATTATCGGTACCACCCGAAATTAATTTTTTCCGGTACGGATAATGAATGTAAAAAGAACGAGAAGTTAGGGGGAAAAATTTTCAGCCAAAGCTAAATAAACTAACAGATTACGATGTATGCAAGTTTGAAAAAGTGAGATATCGAACAAGTCCACAGAAGATTGTTGTAAATTGCAAGAGAGTTTAAGGGATGTGCAGGCCTGGTGCAACGATAATTGCCATCTTCTTAATGCCATCATATTGGTGAAACTGAATTGACAAGAGTAAATAGTACAAGAGACTTAGGCGTTGTTTTGGATTTAACATTATGTTTTGATTTGCATGTTAATAAGATTGTCTCTGAATCTTTACAAATGTTGGGCTTAATTTATAGAAACTGTCAATCTTTTAATAATATAGATGCTTTAAAAAACTTCATTTTCACTGGTTAGGTCTAAACTTGAATATGCATCAATAATTTGGTCACCATATTATGGTAAACATGGAGAGCAGTGGAACAAGTCCACAGAAGATTGTGAAAAATTGCAAGAGAGTTTAAGGGATGTGCAGGCCTGGTGCAACGATAATTGCCTTCTTCTTAATGCCATCATATTGGTGAAACTGAATTGACAAGAGTAAATAGTACAAGAGACTTAGGCGTTGTTTTGGATTTAAAATTATGTTTTGATTTGCATGTTAATAAGATTGTCTCTGAATCTTTACAAATGTTGGGCTTAATTTATAGAAACTGTCAATCTTTTAATAATATAGATGCTTTAAAAAAAACTTCATTTTCACTGGTTAGGTCTAAACTTGAATATGCATCAATAATTTGGTCACCATATTATGGTAAACATGTGAGAGCAGTGGAACAAGTCCACAGAAGATTGTGAAAAATTGCAAGAGAGTTTAAGGGATGTGCAGGCCTGGTGCAACGATAATTGCCTTTTCTTAATGCCATCATATTGGTGAAACTGAATTGACAAGAGTAAATAGTACAAGAGACTTGGCGTTGTTTTGGATTTAAAATTATGTTTTGATTTGCATGTTAATAAGATTGTCTCTGAATCTTTACAAATGTTGGGCTTAATTTATAGAAACTGTCAATCTTTTAATAATATAGATGCTTTAAAAAAACTTCATTTTTCACTGGTTAGGTCTAAACTTGAATATGCATCAATAATTTGGTCACCATATTATGGTAAACATGTGAGAGCAGTGGAACAAGTGCACCCCTAAAAAGTGTATCGACGCAACCCCTATAAAAGTGTATCCAGACCGACAAGTAAAATGTGCTAGGTGTTCCGAAGATAACGATGGAGGGGTGGTATCATCACTCTTTGAAAAAGTGGCAAACCATGTACTATTCCCGTGCGTCAACCAAAACATTGGTTGTGAAGAGGTAATGACACATTTTCAAACAGCAGAACATGAATCCAGATGTTCCAAAACCGAATATCGTTGCTCAATATGTGGGGAAACACAAGACAGCTGGTACGCTCTCACCCAGCACATGGAAGAGCGACATCCCAGCCAAAATCTAAAGTATCCAAGCTTTGCTTTTAATATAGACGAAGGTAACAAGGATTTCACGTATTTCTACTCGAAAGCCTGCTTTCCTGTGACTATCTTCGCCTCTTTTAACTATGCCAATCAGGAATTTGCAATTTACATGACCTCCGAAAGCCAAACACCACAAAGACGTTTAAGATACGTCGTTTCTCTGAACTCCGTTACCAATCGCACCAGACTGAGAACGGTACCTATAAAATGTTCACATATGGAACCAACAAAAACTAGGATCGATCAAGACCAGTTCCCGAGAGGTGTCGTAATAGTAAACTTTACACTATCTCCGACACCGGTTTTAAAACTTCCAGACCCCAATGACTATTTGTATTGCCCAGGGAATAAAGCAACCATCTCCTGGAGAGTTGTTGACATGGGAAAATTACTTACCTGTAGAGAAATGAGCTCTACACCGTACTACGTGTACAACGTGCCTTGGAGAATAGTACTTAAAAGAACCCTCGTTCAAGAGAATATTAACTTTGCAGGATGCTTGGGGGTCTACTTTAAAAGTGACACAAACTTTGAGGCTGACGATAGCCCCATCTACAGTGTATTATCGGAATTTACGCTTCTTTCTCGCGATCCAACAAAAACATTACAAAAGCATCTACGATGAGGGGGGAACTGTAAAAAGGGGGTCATCATTGGTAGTATAAACTTTGTTAAATGGGACGTATTTATGGATCCTGCAAATGGATATATCGATAATGGATGCTTTACACTGAAGCTTAATATCGATGTGGCGTTGAAAAATCAAGAAAATCCGCCAGATACAAGATGTCCAGATTTTTCAGAAGAAAACGAGTTTGTGCTCAGAACAGATGCTAGCGGATACGCATTAGGTGCGGTTTTGTCAAATTCAAATGACAGACCGGTCGCCTTTGCTTCCAGAACATTAAATAAGGCAGAAAGGCTTTATGCGACGGTGGAGAAAGAATTACTCGGAATAGTGTGGGCAGTAAAGCATTTCAGGCCATATCTCTATGCCAGAAAGTTTAAAATTTTAACCGACCATCGTCCGTTAATTTATTTATTTAATTTGACAAATCCGTCAAGCAGATTAACGAAATTTAGGTTAGTATTAGAAGAGTACGATTTTACGGTGCATTATGTCAAAGGTACGGAAAATGTGACAGTAGACGCACTATCACGTATAGTTATAGAATCTAAAGACTTAAAAGGAATGAATGAAAAAATATGTGAGAGTGTGAATGTGTTAACTAGAGCACAAGTTAGAGATAGAGCGGGTTTTGTGTCAAAACCAGAACTAACCACAACCGTGGAGACAAAAGACGTACAGACCGGAGGCGATAGGCTTGATCACCCTGTTGTAGCCGAGGTTTTAAAACGTCCCAATGACACGATTGAATTAAAAGTAGTGTCTAAAACAGAGTTTGCAAAACTTAAAAAATTGCAATTTTACCAGTACTGTGATAATTTTATTTACAATGTGAATTCACAAACTATGTATTTTTACCAGAACAGTCGATCAGCGTATGACTTAGGTACATCGTTGAGACATCTGGACAAATGGTGCATAGAAAATAATATTCCGGAAATATATATATTAAGAAATGCAGAAAGTGCAGAATTTTTAAATTTACTAAGTAAATGTAAATCGCATATGTTAGAACTGACTATAAAAATAAATATAATTCGGGATGCGGAACGTATAACAGATAAAACATATAATCTTAAATGATTTTCACACGTTACCAACGGGTGGTCATGCGGGTGTACAACGCATGTACAACAATATAAGGAAACGATATTTTTGGGCAGGTCTCAAAGGAGACGTAAGCCACTTTGTCAAAAACTGTGATAATTGCCAAAGGTATAAGCATTCAAATCCGAAGAAGGTACCAATGGTAATAACAAGTACGGCTAAATCGGCATTCGAAAAGGTTGTACTTGACCTTGTAGGCCCTCTACCTGAGGATAGCCAAAATAAAAAATACATTTTGACGCTTCAGTGCGACTTAACAAAGTTTGTGGAAGGATATCCAATAGAGGATAAGGAAGCTAAAACGGTAGCAAAGGCATTCGTAGAAAATTTTATACTACGATATGGGATACCTTGTGAAATCCTAACGGACCACAGCCTTCTTCTTAATGCCATCATATTGGTGAAACTGAATTGACAAGAGTAAATAGTACAAGAGACTTAGGCGTTGTTTTGGATTTAAAATTATGTTTTGATTTGCATGTTAATAAGATTGTCTCTGAATCTTTACAAATGTTGGGCTTAATTTATAGAAACTGTCAATCTTTTAATAATATAGATGCTTTAAAAAACTTCATTTTTCACTGGTTAGGTCTAAACTTGAATATGCATCAATAATTTGGTCACCATATTATGGTAAACATGTGAGAGCAGTGGAACAAGTCCACAGAAGATTGTGAAAAATTGCAAGAGACTTTAAGGGATGTGCAGGCCTGGTGCAACGATAATTGCCTTCTTCTTAATGCCATCATATTGGTGAAACTGAATTGACAAGAGTAAATAGTACAAGAGACTTAGGCGTTGTTTTGGATTTAAAATTATGTTTTGATTTGCATGTTAATAAGATTGTCTCTGAATCTTTACAAATGTTGGGCTTAATTTATAGAAACTGTCAATATTTTTAATAATATAGATGCTTTTAAAAAAAGCTTCATTTTCATCTGGTTAGGTCTAAACTTGAATATGCATCAATAATTTGGTCACCATATTATGGTAAACATGTGAGAGCAGTGGAACAAGTCCACAGAAGATTGTTGTAAATTGCAAGAGAGTTTAAGGGATGTGCAGGCCTGGTGCAACGATAATTGCCTTCTTCTTAATGCCATCATATTGGTGAAACTGAATTGACAAGAGTAAATAGTATAAGAGACTTAGGCGTTGTTTTGGATTTAAAATTATGTTTTGATTTGCATGTTAATAAGATTGTCTCTGAATCTTTACAAATGTTGGGCTTAATTTATAGAAACTGTCAATCTTTTAATAATATAGATGCTTTAAAAAAAACTTCATTTTCACTGGTTAGGTCTAAACTTGAATATGCATCAATAATTTGGTCACCATATTATGGTAAACATGTGAGAGCAGTGGAACAAGTCCACAGAAGATTGTGAAAAATTGCAAGAGAGTTTAAGGGATGTGCAGGCCTGGTGCAACGATAATTGCCTTCTTCTTAATGCCATCATATTGGTGAAACTGAATTGACAAGAGTAAATAGTACAAGAGACTTAGGCGTTGTTTTGGATTTAAAATTATGTTTTGATTTGCATGTTAATAAGATTGTCTCTGAATCTTTACAAATGTTGGGCTTAATTTATAGAAACTGTCAATCTTTTAATAATATAGATGCTTTAAAAAAAAACTTCATTTTCACTGGTTAGGTCTAAACTTGAATATGCATCAATAATTTGGTCACCATATTATGGTAAACATGTGAGAGCAGTGGAACAAGTCCACAGAAGATTGTGAAAAATTGCAAGAGAGTTTAAGGGATGTGCAGGCCTGGTGCAACGATAATTGCCTTCTTCTTAATGCCATCATATTGGTGAAACTGAATTGACAAGAGTAAATAGTACAAGAGACTTAGGCGTTGTTTTGGATTTAAAATTATGTTTTGATTTGCATGTTAATAAGATTGTCTCTGAATCTTTACAAATGTTGGGCTTAATTTATAGAAACTGTCAATCTTTTAATAATACAGATGCTTTAAAAAAAACTTCATTTTCACTGGTTAGGTCTAAACTTGAATATGCATCAATAATTTGGTCACCATATTATGGTAAACATGTGAGAGCAGTGGAACAAGTCCACAGCCGCACCCCTATAAAAGTGTATCCAGAAGTCGCAACCCCTATAAAAGTGTATCCAGACCGACAAGTAAAATGTGCTAGGTGTTCCGAAGATAACGATGGAGGGGTGGTATCATCACTCTTTGAAAAAGTGGCAAACCATGTACTATTCCCGTGCGTCAACCAAAACATTGGTTGTGAAGAGGTAATGACACATTTTCAAACAGCAGAACATGAATCCAGATGTTCCAAAACCGAATATCGTTGCTCAATATGTGGGGAAACACAAGACACTGGTACGCTCTCACCCAGCACATGGAAGAGCGACATCCCAGCCAAAATCTAAAGTATCCAAGCTTTGCTTTTAATATAGACGAAGGTAACAAGGATTTCACGTATTTCTACTCGAAAGCCTGCTTTCCTGTGACTATCTTCGCCTCTTTTAACTATGCCAATCAGGAATTTGCAATTTACATGACCTCCGAAAGCCAAACACCACAAAGACGTTTAAGATACGTCGTTTCTCTGAACTCCGTTACCAATCGCACCAGACTGAGAACGGTACCTATAAAATGTTCACATATGGAACCAACAAAAACTAGGATCGATCAAGACCAGTTCCCGAGAGGTGTCGTAATAGTAAACTTTACACTATCTCCGACACCGGTTTTAAAACTTCCAGACCCCAATGACTATTTGTATTGCCCAGGGAATAAAGCAACCATCTCCTGGAGAGTTGTTGACATGGGAAAATTACTTACCTGTAGAGAAATGAGCTCTACACCGTACTACGTGTACAACGTGCCTTGGAGAATAGTACTTAAAAGAACCCTCGTTCAAGAGAATATTAACTTTGCAGGATGCTTGGGGGTCTACTTTAAATGTGACACAAACTTTGAGGCTGACGATAGCCCCATCTACAGTGTATTATCGGAATTTACGCTTCTTTCTCGCGATCCAACAAAAAACATTACAAAAGCATCTACGATGAGGGGGGACTGTAAAAAGGGGGTCATCATTGGTAGTATAAACTTTGTTAAATGGGACGTATTTATGGATCCTGCAAATGGATATATCGATAATGGATGCTTTACACTGAAGCTTAATATCGATGTGGCGTTGAAAAATCAAGAAAATCCGCCAGATACAAGATGTCCAGATTTTTCAGAAGAAAACGAGTTTGTGCTCAGAACAGATGCTAGCGGATACGCATTAGGTGCGGTTTTGTCAAATTCAAATGACAGACCGGTCGCCTTTGCTTCCAGAACATTAAATAAGGCAGAAAGGCTTTATGCGACGGTGGAGAAAGAATTACTCGGAATAGTGTGGGCAGTAAAGCATTTCAGGCCATATCTCTATGCCAGAAAGTTTAAAATTTTAACCGACCATCGTCCGTTAATTTATTTATTTAATTTGACAAATCCGTCAAGCAGATTAACGAAATTTAGGTTAGTATTAGAAGAGTACGATTTTACGGTGCATTATGTCAAAGGTACGGAAAATGTGACAGTAGACGCACTATCACGTATAGTTATAGAATCTAAAGACTTAAAAGGAATGAATGAAAAATATGTGAGAGTGTGAATGTGTTAACTAGAGCACAAGTTAGAGATAGAGCGGGTTTTGTGTCAAAACCAGAACTAACCACAACCGTGGAGACAAAAGACGTACAGACCGGAGGCGATAGGCTTGATCACCCTGTTGTAGCCGAGGTTTTAAAACGTCCCAATGACACGATTGAATTAAAAGTAGTGTCTAAAACAGAGTTTGCAAAACTTAAAAATTGCAATTTTACCAGTACTGTGATAATTTTATTTACAATGTGAATTCACAAACTATGTATTTTTACCAGAACAGTCGATCAGCGTATGACTTAGGTACATCGTTGAGACATCTGGACAAATGGTGCATAGAAAATAATATTCCGGAAATATATATATTAAGAAATGCAGAAAGTGCAGAATTTTTAAATTTACTAAGTAAATGTAAATCGCATATGTTAGAACTGACTATAAAAATAAATATAATTCGGGATGCGGAACGTATAACAGATAAAACATATAATCTTAAATGATTTTCACACGTTACCAACGGGTGGTCATGCGGGTGTACAACGCATGTACAACAATATAAGGAAACGATATTTTTGGGCAGGTCTCAAAGGAGACGTAAGCCACTTTGTCAAAAACTGTGATAATTGCCAAAGGTATAAGCATTCAAATCCGAAGAAGGTACCAATGGTAATAACAAGTACGGCTAAATCGGCATTCGAAAAGGTTGTACTTGACCTTGTAGGCCCTCTACCTGAGGATAGCCAAAATAAAAAATACATTTTGACGCTTCAGTGCGACTTAACAAAGTTTGTGGAAGGATATCCAATAGAGGATAAGGAAGCTAAAACGGTAGCAAAGGCATTCGTAGAAAATTTTATACTACGATATGGGATACCTTGTGAAATCCTAACGGACCACAGCCTTCTTCTTAATGCCATCATATTGGTGAAACTGAATTGACAAGAGTAAATAGTACAAGAGACTTAGGCGTTGTTTTGGATTTAAAATTATGTTTTGATTTGCATGTTAATAAGATTGTCTCTGAATCTTTACAAATGTTGGGCTTAATTTATAGAAACTGTCAATCTTTTAATAATATAGATGCTTTAAAAAACTTCATTTTTCACTGGTTAGGTCTAAACTTGAATATGCATCAATAATTTGGTCACCATATTATGGTAAACATGTGAGAGCAGTGGAACAAGTCCACAGAAGATTGTGAAAAATTGCAAGAGACTTTAAGGGATGTGCAGGCCTGGTGCAACGATAATTGCCTTCTTCTTAATGCCATCATATTGGTGAAACTGAATTGACAAGAGTAAATAGTACAAGAGACTTAGGCGTTGTTTTGGATTTAAAATTATGTTTTGATTTGCATGTTAATAAGATTGTCTCTGAATCTTTACAAATGTTGGGCTTAATTTATAGAAACTGTCAATATTTTAATAATATAGATGCTTTAAAAAAAGCTTCATTTTCACTGGTTAGGTCTAAACTTGAATATGCATCAATAATTTGGTCACCATATTATGGTAAACATGTGAGAGCAGTGGAACAAGTCCACAGAAGATTGTTGTAAATTGCAAGAGAGTTTAAGGGATGTGCAGGCCTGGTGCAACGATAATTGCCTTCTTCTTAATGCCATCATATTGGTGAAACTGAATTGACAAGAGTAAATAGTACAAGAGACTTAGGCGTTGTTTTGGATTTAAAATTATGTTTTGATTTGCATGTTAATAAGATTGTCTCTGAATCTTTACAAATGTTGGGCTTAATTTATAGAAACTGTCAATCTTTTAATAATATAGATGCTTTAAAAAAACTTCATTTTTCACTGGTTAGGTCTAAACTTGAATATGCATCAATAATTTGGTCACCATATTATGGTAAACATGTGAGAGCAGTGGAACAAGTCCACAGAAGATTGTGAAAAATTGCAAGAGAGTTTAAGGGATGTGCAGGCCTGGTGCAACGATAATTGCCTTCTTCTTAATGCCATCATATTGGTGAAACTGAATTGACAAGAGTAAATAGTACAAGAGACTTAGGCGTTGTTTTGGATTTAAAATTATGTTTTGATTTGCATGTTAATAAGATTGTCTCTGAATCTTTACAAATGTTGGGCTTAATTTATAGAAACTGTCAATCTTTTAATAATATAGATGCTTTAAAAAAACTTCATTTTTCACTGGTTAGGTCTAAACTTGAATATGCATCAATAATTTGGTCACCATATTATGGTAAACATGTGAGAGCAGTGGAACAAGTCCACAGAAGATTGTGAAAAATTGCAAGAGAGTTTAAGGGATGTGCAGGCCTGGTGCAACGATAATTGCCTTCTTCTTAATGCCATCATATTGGTGAAACTGAATTGACAAGAGTAAATAGTACAAGAGACTTAGGCGTTGTTTTGGATTTAAAATTATGTTTTGATTTGCATGTTAATAAGATTGTCTCTGAATCTTTACAAATGTTGGGCTTAATTTATAGAAACTGTCAATCTTTTAATAATATAGATGCTTTAAAAAAACTTCATTTTTCACTGGTTAGGTCTAAACTTGAATATGCATCAATAATTTGGTCACCATATTATGGTAAACATGTGAGAGCAGTGGAACAAGTCCACAGAAGATTGTGAAAAATTGCAAGAGAGTTTAAGGGATGTGCAGGCCTGGTGCAACGATAATTGCCTTCTTCTTAATGCCATCATATTGGTGAAACTGAATTGACAAGAGTAAATAGTACAAGAGACTTAGGCGTTGTTTTGGATTTAAAATTATGTTTTGATTTGCATGTTAATAAGATTGTCTCTGAATCTTTACAAATGTTGGGCTTAATTTATAGAAACTGTCAATCTTTTAATAATATAGATGCTTTAAAAAACTTCATTTTCACTAGTTAGGTCTAAACTTGAATATGCATCAATAATTTGGTCACCATATTATGGTAAACATGTGAGAGCAGTGGAACAAGTCCA
>JAHBCN010022501.1:0-13265 GCA_019359885.1 Listronotus oregonensis
AATTTAAAAAGTTTTTGTGTGCTGGTTGCAATAAACTTAATACCTTTATTTTTTTTAATTGTTTGGGAAACGGGACTGAAGCTCAGTTATTATTTTATCCAAAATTCGAAAAAAAGCCAATTTTTAGACCTTCTTTCGAAGCATCCATTTTATTTTCCACTGCAATCTCTGTAAAAAACATATTGAAACGGGCAGGTAGCTGCTTTTTACGCTGGGAAACTACTTCTGAAATGTCGCCAGTTATCGTCCATAATTTGTCCACCCTTTTCCAAATGCCATCCCAATATAAGCTTTTGTTAATCCGGTAGGTTAGTTTGACAACAAAAAGGCTTAAACTGTAGGGTTAACAATAAAACAAAATATTTTTTCTAATACGTTTTATTGACCATTAAATGGAACCAACTTGGTTAACTTATTTCTTATTCTTTCCCCTTGAATAGTTTTGGTATGGTGTTTCGCCATGGAATTGGTGATAATTGGTGAGTACTTGGGTGGAAATGCCATCCAAAAAAAAAGCAAAGGTATAACATTTTGTCTTAAAATCTTTCCTTGCCCTATATGTTCACTGCCCAGGAACTGTTTTGAACAAATGTATCTGCTAGCTGACCAATTGTTCATCTGCAGTACACTTAACCATTTTTTAACCAAAACTTCCTCTTCTGGAAATCTAAATTATTACATGTAAATGTAAAAATATTACATGTAAATTTTGTTGCGCCTGCTAGTTTGCAAAAATCAAGAGACCTAAACTACATATTATAATGTATGTTATCTTAAAAAATTACAATTAAACTATTTTAGCTTTAATTTTTCTAGGTTTTTATATTTACACAATAAAATATTTTCACTATATAAAATTGGGTACTTACAAACGAAAATATATCTTTTTCTGTACTATATCTCATGCAGCAAGACAGTCTATTAAACTAAATTAAAGGATTATAAATGGAACACTAAACTAGAATAAAATAAACGAAAGATATAAGCCAAATCTAATCCAAAAAGTAAACAAAACATTTACGAAAAAATCTTGCTTATACGACAACCCTTTTTCTTTTTTTTATTCCATGAGGACAACAAAGAAAACAAAACTTTGTTATGTCAAATGTCAATATGATTTGATAAGTAGAAGCAACCATGGCGGCTTACATGCCGTCCTCCTAAAACTGGATGCGCAGTGGTCGAAGCGCTTTCTCCCTCCTTCTATTTCTCTGGACGCGAAGTGAGACAGAAAAGTTATACTGCAATTCTTCTTTCTCTTTCATACGCTTGTTCACACCAACAACTATATACTAAAGAACTGCTCACAGCGATTTGCACCAGTGATACTAAGGTCAACCTTAACTTTAAGTGATACTTAAGTATAAGATTTCGTTTGCACAACAGACACTTAACGGTTAACTGTCACTTAAAACTAAAACTAAGTTAAGCCAAGAATTTTTTTGGCTTAAGTAATACTTTTGTAATTTTATAACCTCAAAAATATAAAGTTTTATTGTTTTAGTGGTAAAAGCGTTAAATTATTTGTTTTGTGTCTTGAATTTTCAAAATTAATTTAAAATAAATAAAAAATTTTTTTAAGGTTGACAATCTGTAATTTAAAAAATGCATTCAGAAAATTTTACTTATATAGAAACTTTTTTGTCCAGTGCATTTTGTTTGTTAATTTTGCCGTTTTCGAGTAAACAACCCACTAAGCAAAAAATCATCCTAATTACGTTACATTTATGTTTTCTTGTTCCGTTGTTACGTTAATCATCTTGAAACAATAACAGCGCCTTAAACCTAATAGTTTCGTTATATTTCCTTCAACTTAACAAAATCGTAGTTACATTAAAAATACAACGTTCTAGTTTCGAAACTTAAACGGCCTTGTTATGTTTTTTGCATTGCTTAGGCCTGACACATTTTCTGAAACATCCACGTTATATAACTTACGTTATAAAGATGATTTTCTAAGGATTTAAATAGACGGTTTTGTTATGTTGATTATAAACAAACTAGTGTTTTGTAATATTTCCGTTATTTAGTTAACACCAAAAGATCTTTTGGATCCTTAATGTGTGGTTTATGATAATAATACAGAATGTTTAATTCAGTATGGTCATAAATCGTATTTTGTTAACGATTTAATGTACAGCTTTAAAATAAGAATTAGTAAAATGAAGTTGGTTTTAAGTCACTAAATGTATTAGGTTGGCGACTTTATCACTATAAGGCGCACGATACCAAGTATATTAAAAAGGGCAAACTTTTTATAAAAATGTTGATATCAAAGTAGTCAATCATGGAAATTACTAAACGATTTTTCACTTCTTTCCGCATATATTATTTTCTGTTAAACTTCTAGAGTGGGCCAAAATTTACTTTTATGCAAAAAAGAACTGACAAAGTGAAACATATTTTTTAAAAGGTACGCTGGTCAAATAAAAAAAAAATGATTAAATATTCTTTGTGTTTACGTTTTGTAAAACTAAAACTGTATAATACCCTATCGTTTATTAAAACCTCAAGAAATGATTTAATTAACAATATTAAAAAATTGTTTACCTCAAAGTTTTAGCATTTTTATGTATAAAAGTAAATGTTGCGTCCACTCTTTTATTAAAGATGCCACTGAAAAAATATGATTGCAAAAAATTGTTGTGATAAATCGCCTGTTAATTTTGATAATTATTTTTTTCGTCCACCCCGAAATAATACAATAGTTTCCAAGATACAACCAGTGACAACTGACTATCCCCTATAAAAAAATGCTGATATGAACGATAAGAAAAAATTTATTCATAAAAATATCTGATGTTTACAACTCTCCTTTCATATTCCCCAAATTTGTGTACAGACTATTTAATAGGGAAAGTTTATTTTCTAAATCTACACAAAGTGTAATAGTTCATATAATAAAATATTCATATGGTAATGTTTATCTTTCTTAATTTACTATATAAAAAGTCTTAAATATTTGTGATGTGTTAATATGAGTAATATTTAAAAAAAAATAAATAAAAAGGTCTAAAATTAGGTATAAAAATTACCTACATAATTTATAAATGTTTATTAAAAATCAACTGTATGTACATATATTTTTAATATCCATATTCTGTTCTATTTTTTTCTCCTAGTTGCACCTGGAAAAAGAAAACTTTGTAAAATATTTGCCCCAAAAATTTTGGTTACTGACATAATTGCTTTATTAATTAAAAAGATAATTTTATATCGCAGGTTGGCAAAAAAAGCTGTATTTGCAGATAGTGTCATAGATACTTTATTTTCCTTATATAAAGGATACAAACCTTGTTATGGCTTAAAAGCCTACAATTTTTTTAAATCATAGTCGGAATTTTCCCTAATATTAGCTACTCGAGTAGCCATTACTAAATGGTAGAGTAAACTACACCCAGTTTTGAAAAAACATTTAGAAACTTTGTACTATATTGTTATTTTGCTTCTATTAATGTGTCAACTGTCTAATATCAGGGTCTCTAAAAATGGTAATTGTTTACAAGTGGGGTCAACCCTATTTTTGGTCATATCTAGATGACAAGTTAACATGTTTTATATTTTTTCAATTCTGCTTGTTTTTACGGCGCATTTATGATAAAAATGTCGTAGAAGGAAAAATAACGATTTGGATTGCTCTTATGCCTTTAAAAGTAGAAAATATATTGGTTTTCATGTTTTTCTATTTTATCTTTGTTTTTGATATATATATATATATTTTTATATATTATATATATATATATATATATATATATATATATATATATATATATATATATATATATATATATATATATATATATATATATATATATATATATATATATATATATATATTATTATAAAAATATTTTATTGAAAAAAACAAGTTGTTCGGGAATATGGGTAAATATTTTAAGAATTTTTGCCTAAGTCTAGGGTTGCCGCGAGACACGAGATACGAGACGTCTCGTCTCGTCTCGAAGCCATTTTGTCTCGTCACGAGAGCATTTTGTCTCGAATTTCGAGACGAGACGAGATAAAATCCTTCGAGACAAGCTCGAGACGAGACGAGACGAGACATCTCGAAAAATGACTTAAAACTTAAGTGAACTAACTGTAATAAATCTCCAACAATATATTTCTAGTTCTTAAATTAAATTATACAGGTTGTTTAAGATTTAATGTTACAAACTTCGACAACAGTTGGATCTTGCAAAAATAAGTTTCTATAAACATAGGTCAAGAAATGCATCGTTTCAGAAATACAGGGTGTTAAAAAAAAGAAGCTAAAATTAATTGCTTAAAAAAGTAAATTAAACTGTGGTTTTATTATTTGGTAATTATTTTGAATATTTCACTCATGTACATATTTTCCCATAAGAAAAGTGGTATTATGGAAAAATTACAGCGGAAATTCCACGTCGTCTAGGCAACGTGGTTTTTCCACTTACTGTCAAATTGACAATACGAAATTTTTAAATAATAATGACGGTTTGTTAAATTAATATTTAATTTTAAGCTAATAAACTTTTAGTCCACAGTACAGCCCCCCTGGCAAGTTGATTACCACATACTTTATAATTCGTGAGTAACTTCGTTTCGACGCGTCTACCACACTTTTCCTCTGCGTCTTTTCTCGATTCCTCCGCTTTTCCGCTCGAAAAAGCCCTATATTATGGCGATTTCCAAGGTTCTAAAAAGTCACGACTACAACTTTTTTTTTAGCTTAAGTTACTGGAAATTTTGTTAAAAATGTGAATTTAAACTTATCCGACAAAAATTTGTCCGACTTTTTCATGTCTACCGCTCGAAACATGCCCAAATGACAGGGTATTAAAAACCGATCACCACATAGGTAATTTTTGGTAAAATTAATTGTAAATGATTTATAAAATAAAATCCTATGGTTGTCCGATAAGTTTCAAGCCGCATTTTTTGCAGGTTGAGCCAAGGGGTTTCTAGGGCGAGCGGTAGGCGAGTCCTGAAGCTTGGCCAGATCTGCAAAACACTTGTTTTTCGTTAATGTAACG
This sequence comes from Listronotus oregonensis, assembly GCA_019359885.1. Classification (NCBI taxonomy): domain Eukaryota; kingdom Metazoa; phylum Arthropoda; class Insecta; order Coleoptera; family Curculionidae; genus Listronotus; species Listronotus oregonensis. The sequence continues at coordinate 5,013 of JAHBCN010022501.1, forward strand.
TAAAATGTTTTTTTTTCAACCGAAACTATTTAAAAATAATAATAATAATATTTTACTGATCGAAAACAGGTCTATTTATCCGCTTGACATGGATTTGACACATATTATAACAATAAGAATAATTGAAGACACCCACAGTATATTAGTACTAAGGCCTCAAGCCTTCGTGGACTGTCCAAAGATAAAAACAAAATCAACTGAAGTTCGTTTCCGTAACAAATATAAACAAAAACAGCTGTGCTATAAATTAGCAGCTTGTTTTTCATTTCATGGATCTGTAAAGTAACAAATGGGTCTAGGAAAGGGACAAATGAGCCCGGCAAAAGATTTTTTCTGGTTCTTGATAACCACTTTCTGGTCTAGCCCGAAACAAAGATACTTTCTGGCCAAAAAATTATCCAGAAAATTGGTATTTTCCGATCGGTCGAAAAATACTTTTTAGGGGACTTAAATAGCAAAAATTGGGTATTTTAAATAAATGAAATACTTCCCTTGAATAAATTTCATCAAAGTTGTAACTTAAAGCATTTACTGTGATGTATTATACAGGGTGGCCGTCCATATTTTGACCCATTTTGATCGCGAATAACTTTTGAACAAATAAAGATATCAAGATGCGGTTTTCGCAAATATACTTATATTTCTTTAAAGTTTATTCTCGTATCTTTACCATTTTTATGTGACATTCCATTAGCTCAAAAACAAAATGGCCGATTTTCCGATATAGGACAACTTTGTTATTTTAAATGGAACACCCTGTATATGTTTCAATATTTTAAAATTTAATCTTTCCCCTTTAAAAAAATGTAACACAAGCTATGGTTATCTTAAAAAATAACGCATTTATTGACCTCCAAAGAATTGACTGTATGTCGAATAGGAATATTATTTTAAAAGGATTTTTTGAAAAGTCGCTTGTGGAAACAAAGTTATCTCGTTTCCATAACAGCAACAAGCCTCATTGTCAGCCATTGTTGGTCATTTTTGACAAGTTATTTTAATTAGGAAGCGCAAAATGTTCTCGTTAAGCGAAAAAGGAAAATGTGTTATTATGTTTGCCGAAACCAAATCAGTAAAAGAAACCCAGAGACGATTTAGAAACATGTTTAATAAAGCTCCACCCACAAAAAATTCAATTAAAATCTGGTACAGAAAATTCTGGAGTACAGGATCTTTAGCCCGTAAAAAGAAATTAGTAAACAATGAGAATTTGCTAAATAAAACGTTACAAATTCTGGAGATAACTCAGGAAGATCCAACATTGTCAACAAGAAAAATCTCAAGTTCAGTCCATATTCCTAAAACTACAGTACAAGAAATCATGAAAAAAGAACTTAAATTAAAGCCATACAAAATTCAAATGTTACAAGAAATAAAAGAAACTGATTTTCCACAAATGGTGGAATTTTGCCAGAGAATTCAAAATTTAGTAAGGAACAATATACATTTTTTGGATAGACTAATAATGTCAGACGAAGCCACATTTCACCTCAATGGAAAAGTAAATAAGCATAACTGCAGGTTTTGGGCAACAGAAAATCCTCGACAATATGACGAACACGTTAGAGATTCGCCAAAAGTCACAGTCTGGTGTGGTATGTCAAAGCAAAAAATTTATGGGCCATTTTTTTTATGAACCAACTGTAACCTCTTGGACTTACGTTGATATGCTGGAAATATTTTTTTATCCCCAATTGCAAGAAGAAAATCTATTGAATTTCGTCTATTTTCAACAAGATGGGGCTACACCACATTATGCTAACATTACCAAGGATTCACTGACCAACGTTTTTGGAAACCGGTGGATTGGAAGAGGAGGCCCTATTTCCTGGCCACCTCGTTCACCAGATTTGACTGTTCCAGATTTTTTTCTGTGGGGATATGTGAAAGAGAGGAGTTATAGTCCACTTCCCCAAAATTTAGAGCAATTAAAAATTAATATCCGAAACATAATAGAAAATATTCCTGAAGAATTTTTAGTCAATAGTTTTAATAAGTTTTTTTCGAATTTAAATAAGTGCGTCGAAGTCGGCGGAAGGCATTTTCAACATTTACAGTAGTTTTTTAAAAAGTAAGGTAACCTTATTGTAACATTATTTTGTGAATAACCTAAACCTTTGGCGATCCTTTTTTTTTGTAACATATGAAGCAAATTTTAATTGTTAAATAATATTGTTGGTCGACATGCAGTCAATTTTTCGAAGGTCAATAAATACGTTGTTTTTTGAGATAACCATAGCTTGTGTTACATTTTTTTAAAGGGGAAAGATTAAATTTTGAAAATATAGAAACATATACAGGGTGTTCCATTTAAAATAACATAGTTGTCCTATAATGGAAAATAGGCCATTTTGTTTTTGAGCTAATGGAATGTCACAATAAAATCGTGAAGGTACGAGAATAAACTTTAAAGAAATATAAGTGCATCTGCAAAAAACCGCATCTTGATACCTTTATTTGTTCCAAAGTTATTCTCGATTAAAATGGGTCAAAATATGGCCGGCCACCCTGTTTTTTGTAATTTTAAGGGTAGGTAATTATTTACAAGTGGGGTCAACCCTATTTCTGGCCATAAAAAATAAATATTTATGGATCATCATATTTTGTTTTTATGGCAGATTTATGGTGATCCTAGCGAAAATACCAAAATATTAACATTTTAATTAAAAAATCAACTTCGAAAGTTCAAAAAATAGTTATTTTTGCAAATAATCTTAAATAACTTTTATTCTTATTGTCTTCAAGCTTATTTTTATTTTTTTCGTAATCTACGTTTAAAAACAAAGAATTGCAAAAGAATCGATGTCGAATATATATATATATATATATATATATATATATATATATATATATATATATATATATATATATATATATATATATATATATATATATATATATATATATATATATATATATATATATATATATATATATATATATATTATATATATATATATATATATATATATATATATATATATATATATATAATATATATATATATATTGACATCGATTTTTTTCTATTTTTTAAAAGATATATAATAAGAGAAACTAAAAAAATTAATATGCAATAACTGATTTTACTTTCGAGATTATTTTCTAATTAAAATGTTAATATTTTGTATTTTCTAGGATCACATAAATCTGCCGTAAAAACAAAATATGATGATCCATAAATATTATTTTTATGGCCAGAAATATTGACTACTTGTAATATCCTACCCTTAAAATTACAAAAACAGGGTGGCCGGCCATATTTTGACCCATTTAATCGAGAATAACTTTGGAACAAATAAAGGTATCAAGATGCGGTTTTGCAGATGCACATATTCTTTAGTTTATTCTCGTACCTTCACGATTTTATTGTGACATTCCATTAGCTCAAAAACAAAATGGCCGATTTTCCATTATAGGAACTATGTTATTTTAAATGGAACACCTTATATGTTTCTATATTTTCAAAATTTAATCTTTCCCCTTTAAAAAATGTAACACAAGCTATGGTTATCTCAAAAAACAGTATTTATTGACCTTCGAAAATTGACTGCATTCGACCAACAATATTATTAACAATTAAAATTTGCTTCATATGTTCAAAAAAAAGGATCCCAAAGTTTAGGTTATTCACAAAAAATGTTACAATAAGGTTACCTTACTTTTAAAAAACTACTGTAAATGTTGAAAATGCCTTCCGCCGACTTCGACACTATTTAAATTCGAAAAACTTATTAAAACTATTGACTAAAAATTCTTCAGAATATTTTCTATTATGTTTCGGATATTAATTTTAATTGGGAATGACTAAACTTCTTTCAATATCCCCACAGAAAAAAATCTGGAACAGTCAAATCTGGTGAACGAGTGGCCAGAAATAGGGCCTCCTCTTCCAATCCACCGGTTTCCAAAACGTTGGTCAGTGAATCCTTGGTAATGTTAGCATAATGTGGTGTAGCCCCATCTTGTTGAAAATAGACGAAATTCAATAGATTTTCTTCTTGCAATTGGGGATAAAAATATTTCCAGCATATCAACGTAAGTCCAAGAGGTTACAGTTGGTTCATGAAAAAAATGGCCCATAAATTTTTGCTTTGACATACCACACAGACTGGACTTTGGCGAATCTCTAACGTGTTCGTCATATTGTCGAGGATTTTCTGTTGCCAAAACCTGCAGTTATGCTTATTTACTTTTCCATTGAGGTGAAATGTGCTCGTCTGACATTATTAGTCTATCCAAAAATGTATATTGTTCCTTACTAAATTTTGAATTCTCTGGCAAAATTCCACCATTTGTGGAAAATCAGTTTCTTTTATTTCTTGTAACATTTGAATTTTGTATGGCTTAATTTAAGTTCTTTTTCATGTTTTCTTGTACTGTAGTTTTAGGAATATGGACTGAACTGATTTTCTTGTTGACAATGTTGGATTTTCCCTGAGTTATCTCAGAATTTGTAACATTTTATTAGCAAATTCTCATTGTTTACTAATTTCTTTTACGGGCTAAAGATCCTGTACTCCAGAATTTTCTGTACCAGATTTTAATTGAATTTTTGTGGGTGGAGCTTTATTAAACATGTTTCTAAATCGTCTCTGGGTTTCTTTTACTGATTTGGTTTCGGCAAACATAATAACACATTTTCCTTTTCGCTTAACGAGAACATTTTGCGCTTCTAATTAAAATAACTTGTCAAAAATGACCAGCAATGGCTGACAATGAGCTTGTTGCTGTTATGGAAACGAGGATAACTTTGTTTCCACAGGCGACTTTTCAAAAATCCTTTTAAAATAATATTCTATTCGACATACATCAATTCTTTGAGTCAATAAATGCGTTATTTTTAAGATAACCATAGCTTGTGTTACATTTTTAAAGGGAAAGATTAAATTTAAAAATATTGAAACATATACAGGGTGTTCCATTTAAAATAACAAAGTTGTCCTATATCGGAAAATCGGCCATTTTGTTTTGAGCTAATGGAATGTCACATAAAAATGGTAAAGATACGAGAATAAACTTTAAAGAAATTAAGTATATTTGCGAAAACCGCATCTTGATATCTTTATTTGTTCAAAGTTATTCGCGATCAAAATGGGTCAAAATATGGACGGCCTATACCTTGTATATACATCACAGTAAATGCTTTAAGTTACAACTTTGATGAAATTTATTCAAGGAAGTATTTCATTTATTTAAAATACCCAATTTTGCTATTTAAGTCCCCTAAAAAGTATTTTTCGACCGATCGGAAAATACCAATTTTCTGGATAATTTTTGGCCAGAAAGTATCTTTGTTTCGGCTAGACCAGAAAGTGTTATCAAGAACCGAAAATCTTTTGCGGCTCATTTGTCCCTTTCCTAGACCCATTTGTTACTTTACAGATCCATGAAATGAAAACAAGCTGCTAATTTATAGCACAGCTGTTTTTGTTTATATTTGTTACGGAAACGAACTTCAGTTGATTTTGTTTTTATCTTTGGACAGTCCACGAGGCTTGAGGCCTTAGTACTAAATACTGTGGGTGTCTTCAATTATTCTTATTGTTATAATATGTGTCAAATCCATGTCAAGCGGATAAATAGACCTGTTTTCGATCAGTAAAATATTATTATTATTATTTTTAAATAGTTTCGGTTGAAAAAAAAAACATTTTACGTTACATTAACGAAAAACAAGTGTTTTGCAGATCTGGCCAAGCTTCAGGACTCGCCTACCGCTCGCCCTAGAAACCCCTTGGCTCAACCTGCAAAAAACTACTTTCCAGTCTTAATATAAATTAGTTTTATGTAGGTAGGTAGGTATAAAGCAATCAAATTTTAATCTATACTTTCTTTAATTTATATGTATCTAGGGAATGGAAGGTACCTTCCGAAACTAAATCCGGGCTATTACCCCAATATTTGGGATAAATGGTAACTTTATCCTAAGGAAACGACTAATGCTGGATTTTCTAGACTTATGGCTTAAAAACCTGACCTTCAAAATTGGGATTTTTGGTCAGTTTATCTGTATACCTATATACATACATAAAAACTAAAGTGTACTACAAAACGGTGTAATATACTTACTATCCGATCCATATTTCCTTTTAATATAACAAGAAAAAAACTTTAAATTTACAACACAAAACACAATTGTTTTTAAAATATAGTAAGGTTATGTACTAATACTAAAGCTGATAAATCTTTCTTTGTAAACTTGGCGTCGTTGTTAAAAAATGTAACAATCTCCGTGCGAGGTACATTTAAGCAAACGAGGTCGATATGTTAACTTTTAACGAAACAGACATGACAAAATAATGTTTAAAATTAAACGTTATTACAGTTACTTTTAAATAACGTTACAAAACGTGCTTAAGATGTTTTTTGCTTAGTGGGAAATACATGTCGACAATACGAAGTCAGCATTCAATACAATGATAGAATGAAAAAACCATTATGGGTGCAAATTATAACCCTTTATCAGTAGGGTTTCCATATAGTTTTTTTTAAATCCAGGACACAAGGATCCAAAAATCCGGACCAATCCGAACAGTTCAAAAAATATATGTTATACATTTTTTTATAACAATAAAAGCTAAGTATATAAACATTTTTGATAAGACGAAAAATAAAGAATAATTTGATTTCGACTAAAAAATTCTGTTCAAAAGAAGAAAAATAATGTTTTATTTATGTAATTTTTGCAATTTTTTTTGTTTTAAATAATTTGTTTTATTTACTTAATAAATATAATCGGAAAAGCAAAGATTAGATTTTTTTTAATAAAATTATAAGTATTTTAATGTATTATTTTAGATAAAAAGATTAATTTAGTATCCTTTATTCATTTATCAGGTTTTTGGAATTGATATTTAACTAACCATCATTAAAAGTAAACAATTTTAGGAAAATATTTTGATTTTGGGTAACTTAAACTCTATTTATTATTATTTTTTGTTCTCACAAGTCACTTGCTTTTAAAAAATTATAATTTTCTTGAATTGTTTGCTAAGTTTTATAATGGCACGTAATAAAAAGACTAATAATCCTAGGATAAGACTTTAATTTTTTAAATAAGTTAATTTTGTTTTTAATTTTTTTTTTCAATTTAAACAAGGCATTTTTTGTTAAGTAACTTAAAATTATTAAGCAGAAACTGTCTATTTTCTTGAATATATTTTTAAACTTCTCATGCTCCATTTCCAATTACTATTTTTAGAAAAAATTTTTAACATTTTTTATTTAGGTCAAAAAAAATTATAAATTTATTGAATTAAAGTTAATTTTTGCCTTTTTGATCTTATTTCGTAATTTTTTAGAGATACTACGGTAAATTTTAAAAAGTATACCTAACTAATTTATAAGGTTTTAAGAATTATTAATTAATTTTTGTATAATAAAGGATATTTAAAACTAACTCTCTTCTAAATTAAAACATTTTAAAATAATAATTGATTTGGGCTAACCCAAATTCTATCTATTATTGTTTTTTGTTCCCACGAAATAATTGTGAATATGAAATAATAATTTTAGTGGATTACTTGCCTATTGTGGTTAGTTGTTTTCAGTTGTAGTAACTTGTCTAGATAAAAAAGTATATAAATATTTTTAATAACCATCATTAAAAGTAAACAATTTTAGAAAAATATTTTGATTTTGGGTAACTTAAACTCTATTGATTATAATTTTTTGTTCTCACAAGTCACTTGCTGTTAAAAAATTATAATTTTCTTGAATTGTTTATTAATTTTTATATTGGCACGTAATACAAACACTAATAATTCTAGGATAAGACCATAATTTTTTAAATAAGTTAATTTTTTTTAAATTATTTTTTCCAATTTCAACAAGGCATTTTGTTAAGTAACTTAAAATTATTAAGCAGAAACTGTCTATTTTCTTAAATATATTTTTTAACTTCTCATGCCCCATTTCCAATTACCATTTTTAGAAAAAAATTCTAACATTTCTTATTTAGGTCAAAAAGACTTATAAATTTATTAAAAAAAAGTTAATTTTTGCTTTTCTGATCTTATTTCTTAATTTGTTAGAGATACTACGGTAAATTTTAAAAAGTATACCTAATTAATTTATAAGGTTTTAAGAATTGTTTATTTATTTTTGTATTATAGAGGATATTTAAAACTAACTCTTCTAAGGTGAAACATTTTAGAAAAATAATTGATTTGGGCTAACCCAAATTCTATCTATTATTGTTTTTTTTCCCACGAAATAATTGTGAATATGAAATAATAATTTTAGTGGATTA